>SADC01000792.1:0-32439 GCA_004194705.1 Ditylenchus dipsaci | reverse complement strand
ATTTAGCATCCGCAAACAGACTCCTCATTGTGTTTGAGGCCTAACACCTACACCTACTATCTAACCCTACACCTACACCTACACTAACACCAAAAACTAAACATACCCTACACCTACACTTGAAACTAATCATACTCTACACCTACACTACACTTAAAATGAAGCGTACACCATACACATACACTTGAAATGAAACATACCCTACACCTACACCTACTGTTTGGCATACTGTACGATAACAGAAATTTCAAGTGTTAGCGTACTGTTGCCGTACTGTACGGTACAAAGTGTTTATCGCAGGTTTGGCAACTGTTCGTTAAGTGTTTAGCGTACAGTTTGTCGTACTGTTTTCTATACTGAGATGTCTGGTTGCACACTACTATGTCTTTCTTCAAGATTTTTCTGCATCCTTGTATATTTCAGGAAACATGTCAGCGCCAAGTTCTCTCCTCGTTCAATTGGCAAGAAAATCGAGTACGCCGTTCGCGATGATATCTGGGCTGAATTCACAGTGGAACAAGATATAGATGGAAAGCAAAGTGCCCGTTGCGTGAATGTACTAAAGTGGATATCACGTTTTGATTTACTAAATTATGTCTTACTGAGTATTTGGATCCTCTCATGTCACAAGATGTTATTGAGCGCCATTGGAGAACAGTGCACAAGGAAAAATCATTGCCCTCAAAAAAATCTGTTCCAGCTTTGAAGTTAGTGAGAATAGTGCATTAGACTCAAAGTATGTCGCCTGATTATTTTTTTGTAATAAATGTTCGGCTTAGGCTCCAAAAAATTCAGTTTGCTTTATCGAACGTCATTGCTATACCGTCCATGTCCGTGAAAATTCTTTTGCATCTCTCGTGCGTGCGCTGTTCCGTCTCTTAATCCGAATTATGAGGTTGATTTTTTTGAAAACGTCACCTATATAACTTTGAAAAATTTCAAGCTGCCGAATAGCTTTTCGACTTTTTAAAATCTTTTGATGAATAGACGAGAACAAATAACATGCAAAATCAAAAAAGAACTGATAAATATGGCACAAAGATGCTCATTGACATGCGACATTTGGACGGATAAGAGCTTGAAGCATGCTTATCTAGGTAGAGCAATGTATTCATTGAGACCGAACGCATGTCAATTTTAGGCGTGACTCTTCATGTTTGTGATGGGAACGAATATTGCGCCGCGTCTTTCTCGGTCTTTGCGAATTAAATGGGTCTCATACTGGAACTGCGATCCGCCGTGAACTTAACAAGATGCTGGCTGAATAGGGACTATCTATGAAAGATGTCTTCAAAGTAATCACCGACGGTGCTAGCAATATGGCAAACGCGTTTAGGGATGTTGCTCTGGTGAGATACAATTTTTGTGATCTGAAACACAATTACTGCAAATACATTGTGCAGGCACAACTTTCACTACTACTGGCGCTGCCGGCTCCTCATCAACACTCTCCTCCTCATCGCCCACTTATACTTCTTCAACCTCCATGGCTTCCTCATCAGAGTCCTGTGCTTCCGGAGGGATCGCAACAATCTCCATTTGTTCCACGTCCACATCCTCCGACTCTAACAAGGATAGACACTCGAAGAGATTGACCAGCTCTCCCATATTAGGCGAATTTACTTTAGCAAAAATAATATATTTGTCGACAAAGTGTTGTACAAAATCAAATGATAAAGGGGAAGTGACTTCCTTCCTTCTTTCTTCAAAACAGCCAGCTGTATTTCAAAAGAACTATATCAACTAAGAGAAAAAAGAAGCATAAACATATGCTAATAGGATGACTCATAACTCTTCTTTCTACTGATAAAACACTATTTTGATATCATTTTTACTAGGTTGTACCGGTTCGGTTAACCGACCCGGTACAGAATTATGGAATTATATCTAAGGTAAGTCTGTGCGCGCATCTCTAACCAACCAAGCCAAGCCTATCTAAGGTAAATCTCTAACCGAACTGGAACGATTTTGGCCAAATAAACCGGAACCGAAAACCGGGTACGAAAAAATCCGGTTAACCGGAAACCGGGTAAAGCAAAATTTCGGTTAATTTACGACAAAAAATAAACCGAAAGCCGGGTACAAGCCGGTTAACCGACCGAAAAAACTGAAAACCCGTAACCGAAAACCGGGTGCGCGAAAAACACGGTTAGCCGAAAACCGGGTAGGGCCAAATTAACTGAACCGTACAACCCTAATTTTTACAACAAAACCAATAATTTTACCCCTATATACAACGTTCCCAAAAAAAAATAAAAAATAAAATTTTTTTGAAAATTAATTCGGGCAAAAATGGGTAAGGAGAACATAAAAAATATTAGTTTAAGTTTTTTACTTTTAGTGGAAATAACCATGCTCATATTTATTCGCAGATTTTATCGCGGATAAAATCCGTGGATATATCCGCGGATTTATCCTTAGCTGCGAATAAATCCGCGGATTTTATCCGTATCCACGGATATTTCTATCCGTGATTGTTATCCGCGGATTTTATCCGTTGATTGTTACTACCACCCCAGGGGTCAATTATTTGCTTTACCTTCTAAAAGTTCTAAATTAAAAAAATAGCCTAATTCGATTCTTTTAAATTTTACCCGTGATAATTTGTTTGAATATAGCCAAACGACATATTATTAGAAAGCTAAGACAAAAAGGCTTCCTTAGAGGCTTGAAAGTAAATATTGGGCTGCATAGGTTTACTGCTAATAAGCCTGAATTAAAAACCATACGTTTTTAAATGAGTCCTCGTTTAAATTGGATATTGAGAGCATTGCACTCATGTTGGGAGATCCGATTTTGTGTTATTCGTACTCAGTAGGTCTTAAAGCCGGTACTTCTTTAGTTCCCAACCCGCCCCCCCCCCATATACTCGGATTTTTGAAAAGCGACCCAAAATCACCCCCGAACTCATTTTTTCTGCACAACAAGATACGAAAAGCATTTCTAAACACTTTCTGAATAAGAAAAATAATTTTTTTTTCAAAAAAATTGCCACCCGCCCCTTGGGGCAGATGGTCTTTTTTGGGTATTTCAGGGTCATTTTTGGTGATTTATCACATTTTTCTTGCTGGAGCTGGGCAAAAATAGTCTCTAAATTCATTTTTGATCAAGAGTCTTGCTTGGAATTATATCTAAGGTAAGTCTGTGCGCGCATCTCTAACCAACCAAGCCAAGCCTATCTTGGAATTATATCTAAGGTAAGTCTGTGCGCGCATCTCTAACCAACCAAGCCCCTGCCCCCTTCGGGGGCGCAGGGGGCTTGGTTGCTTGGGGTTGAGATGCGCACACACACATACCTGAGACACAAATCACTCGAAAATGACTTTGGATGCATAAAAACATATGCATACCAGAGTTTATTTTTGCGGTAGGCCCCAGAAAGTAAAAACCGGTTCAAAATCTACTATTTTTACCTAGATTTTGCTTAGAAAGGGTTAAAATTTGGTGAAAAAACCCTAAAAAGACCATTACCCCCAAAGGTGGGTGACAAATTTTTTTGGTAAAATTTTACTTTTTTTATTCAGAAAGTGTTTAGAAATGCTTCTCGTACCTTGCTGTGCAGAAAAAATAAGTTCGGGGGTTATTTTGGGTCACTTTTCAAAAAATCCGAGTATAGGGGGGGGGGGGAACTAAAAAGTGCCTATAGGAACCGTTATTCCGACTGGAATTCCCGTGTCAACAAAAACTGAAAATTACGAGATTTAAAATCGAGATTCTGAGTTTTGTTTAGTCAATTGTCCATAATTTTTTTCAGCAATGAAATATTTGACGCTACTGTCATATAGCTCCCCCCCCCCCCAAAAAGCTGATGAAATATAACCAACCCCCCCCCCATCAGAGTCGACTTTTTCGGGAGTGTCTAAAAACCATTTTTATACAATAATTTTGCCATAAAAGGACCAGAAAGGCAGTTTAAAATGGATAATGGGCTGTATTGGGAGGGGAAGGGAACAATACAGGGGCCACTTTTATTTTGCTGCTTTACCATGTTTTTCAACTCGGGCCGCGGCAAAAATAGACTCTATATGCATTTTATGATCAAGTGTACTTCTCGGAATCATGTCTAAGGTAAGTGAGCGCGCGCATCTCTAACTCTCAAGCCCCCTGCGCCCTCTTCGGGGGCGCAGGGCGCAGGGGGCTTGGAGTTGAGATGCGCACACCCACATACCTTAGACACAAATCACTCGAAAGCGACTCTGATGCATGAAAAAACATGCATACCAGAGTTATTTATGCGGTAGGCCCCAATATTCAAAACTATGTTCAACATCTTTGTTTTTTCGCCGAAGAGCATTTCCCCTCGTTTTTACAAGGCCGGGCCAGAGGCCCAGCATCCAAAAATTTGGCCTAGCACTCACTTTGGGGGGGGGGGGGGTTATATTACAGTAGCGTTTTATGGGGGGGAGGGTATATTACCGTAGCGCCAAATATTTTTATACCATTCGATAGAGAATTTTCAGGGCTGCTAATGACAGAAGTGCAAAAAGTGTAATATAAAAAAAGATCTATGAGCTCTCTTGAAGTGTAGAGTTTTTTTATGGGACTCTCTGTATATTGTTTGTACATTTGAGTTAAAAAATTGACTTACAAATACTAAAAAACTCATTTTTTTGAAATTTCCAACAATTTTTTTAAAAGCGCACTTATTCAAAAAATTTTGATGAAAATTACGTCGACCAAGATTAACGTTGTTCAAAAATGATCAGGGAAAAGAATGATCCAAAAATAAAATTGGTTTCTAACAAAACAAGGCAATTTTAAGGTCGGCAGAGGAAAATTCGATGGCGGAAATGTGGCAGAATTCTAAAAGGGACATTATCTATGTCAGCTTTCCAGTTACGAATTCCTGACGCCAAATTCGTGTCCAGCATGATTGCTTTGCTTACAATAAGGCTCTTTCATCTCAGAAATCACTCATATTTCGAATTCCACTCGAGACAACGGAATTTTAAATCTTTTTTTAAAGGACCATGGTTTTTGCTAGGGTTGGGTGACGGGAATATTCCGGGAATATTCCCAGTTTATTCCTGGTCCGAATCTTAGATTCGGACCGACAATGAAGAATTGGTCCGAATCTTTTCGGAAGTAAACATTTTAACTGGAGTGAAAAACCCCTAAGTGACCCAAAATCGCCCAAAATCATCTTTTCTCAACGTTTCAGCACCTGAAATCATGCTTAAAACATGTTTTTAAGTGGCGGTTGACACTTTTTGATACAAAAAAATTTTTGACCGAAAATTGACTTTTTGCTTGATGGGCCAAGGTAAACAAACCTGAACGGGTATCCAGATATTCTAAAATATATAACCACCGTTTTTAATGGTATTATATTTTGATGAAGATTGTGATGTATTTTTTAACGATTTTGATTGATTATTCATGATTTGTTTAATTTTTTCGGTTATTTGCACATAAAAAGATTTAGGCCGGGAATATTCCCGGGAATATTCCCGAAAAAGATTCGGACCGGTCTTATTCCAACCCTAGTTTTTGCGCGCAGTGGCATGACAAAAATTTGAATTGGCGAGGGACACTTCTCTTTCGTCTCTCACTGTGCTCTTTGCAGTCGTTCAAAATAACTGCAAAGAGTACAGAGAGAGACGAAAGAGAAGTGTCCCCCGCCAATTCAAATTTTTGTCATGCCACTGCGCGCAAAAACCATGGTATTTTAAAGAAAAGTTTAAAAAAATGTTTTCTGTCTTTTGAGAAATTCAAAATAGGAGTGATTTTTGAGATTAAAAAGGAATGCCCGTGCGTTTCAAAAAGTTAAGTGTGGGACCAGAATTTTTTTGAATCGTTCCATTTTTCACTCATTTTACGTCAAATCTGATATGAATTACCTTATGGTGCTTTTCAAAACTAGGCAGAAAACTTAAAGAGTCTACACAAGAACAAATGTAAAAGTTTGGCCAGAAAGAAAAGATATGCTGGCCCCCGCCTTTTCTCCGTGTCGCACACGGGCATGCCCCTTTTTAAACAATGTGACCAAACTGGTGACCAAGCCTTCAAAATGTCATTTCGTCCAGTGTTCAGTTGCATTTTAAGGTATACCACCGACCGGATGCAAATACTGACCGGATACAGTGTCAAATTTTGCCTTGGTCACCTTAATTCTTTTGGACTTTTTTGATTTTTTTCTCCTAGTCAGCCAAATGAAGGGGGGGGGTATTAGAGAGGAAGGATTAGTGTAAATATTAGAGTAAATACGGTGTTATGTTCCAGAAATGCATGTTTCGATGGGTACTTTGCTGTTGGCTACGGTGGTCTACATCCTTTCTAATTTGGGAGTGGTCTACGTGCAGTTAAAAGTGATTGCAGTGTAACCGATTCTAAAATCATTAATTCAGTTGTGACAACATGTTTAGTGACTGTACTGATGCCAGCTGCATGAGTTGGGCAAGCACTGCATATCATTGGCTCTACTTGGCTTGTTTGGCGGACCCTATAGCTCAGCCTATCATCGTCCTATACCGAATGCGCACCATGCGCCATACCCACCTTTACTGGATTGCACAATTCCGAGGGCTGCAATGGTCTAGCCTGTTAAGGAACACCATTGAATGGATATATTTCACACTTTGCTGCCCTTCTGAAACACCCTCTCCATCAAATAGCAGTCCGACGGTTCGACCACAAAGAAATGATAAAGAGTGCAAACAAAGTGCTATATCTGGCCCTCAACGAAAAACAGGTTAACTAAGTACAGTCGACGCTCGATATAACGAACCCCCGATATAACGAACTATTTTTTTCGGTTTGGTTGGATCTGTTTTAAATATAGTCAAACAGAAGCTCTATATAACGAACGCTCGATATAACGAACACTTGGAGAGGTCCCGACTCATAGAAAAGACGCTCGATATAACGAACTTTCAAAAATTTAGATACAAAATTTGGTTTTGATTCCGAATTGTTGCCAAAATTTTTACAGATTTAACCCCTTTTCGCGTATTTTTCATCAATTTTAAAAATTTCTTCATTTTAGTTTAGTTAGTTTAGTTGTGAAAATATCAAAAAAACATTACAAAAATCAAATAGCTCAAAAATAAAGTATTTGCACTTCCTTTCTGGCAAATCACGAAAAATAAATCAGCCGGAGGCTCTATTACAGGGAATACGGAATTTAAAATTTGCCAAACACGTAAAGACTTTATACGTTTAAACACTTCAAACACGTAAAGAACCCCTGCAGAAAACGCTGTAAACTTCGAGAAGCTTTCGAGAATCTGATTGCTGTTGAAATAAAGTAGGGAACCTGTCGGACTAGAGCTAGAAAAGCTAATGTACAAGAGCTAAAAGACAAGATCATCCGCCTTTTCTCTAAATGCACCTACCGCATTTCCTCTAATAAGCACACCCTTTACTTTGAGGACATACATCTAAGCCCAGGAAGAATATTTTGCAAAGCCGTTTATTGGATTTACTTAACTCCCACGAGTTCTACCGATTTCACTTCAGATTTT
Source organism: Ditylenchus dipsaci (assembly GCA_004194705.1). NCBI lineage: Eukaryota > Metazoa > Nematoda > Chromadorea > Rhabditida > Anguinidae > Ditylenchus > Ditylenchus dipsaci. The sequence continues at coordinate 24,976 of SADC01000792.1, read as the reverse complement.
GGTTAAGCACCCAAAAATCTCGAGATTGAATTCGAAATTTTCGGATTTTTTCGAGGTTTGAAAAAAGCCGCATGCGCTTATTAGAGGGACTACGGCAATCTCCTTAAAATATACATATAAGCGCATATATAAAAGTTCTTGATGTGACTTATCAGTGCTTTGGAAGTGATATCAGCTTAGACGTTTTTTGACGATTTATAGAATACAGGCGTATAAATAATGAAGCAGAACAAAATCAAAACTTTTTCCGTGCAATAATGTATTTTTTCAGTTAATTATCTTTCGAATAAATGTAGCTTTTGGAAAAAAAAACTCTCGTATAACGAACTCCCAGAACTTTCTGGTCGAGGACGCTCGATTAAACGTACGCTCGATATAACGAACGCTCGATACAAAGAACCCCTGCGGCTGGTCCCAGAGGGTTCGTTATATTGAGCGTCGACTGTATTTGTTGATACATTTATGTTGTTAAAACACACAATCTGTAAGGATGGACCAGTACCGGGCCACGACGTAAAAATGAAAATTCTTCTTTTATTTCTATCTTGTAGTCCGTACTCTGAGGAGCATGAAATCGCTAAACTATTCTCAAAATGAGTTTATAAGAGTCGTCAGCATGTCCCACTTTTTTGCACTCCTCAACTTTAAAGGGGCATGGTCACCTGTTACAAAATTTTGTCCCCGCCAATTCAAACATTTTTTCAAAATTATTCAACTTGTGTTTGTATTTTTCAACTTGGTTTCTCAGAAAACTACACCTAAAATTAAATTCTAGGCCTTGTTCTGTTAGAAACCAAGCTGAAAAATCTGTATAAAAGTTCAATGATTCGGAAATTTTTTGAATTGGCGGGACAAATTTAAAACATGTGACCATGCCCCTTAAAAGTGGAGTAAATCTTATATTGCGAATGATTTTAGTTGACCAATTCAATTTTTTAAAGTCACAAATTCAATTCTCCTAGAAAATATATTTTTATTTCATCATTATTTTAGTTTATTTAGTAATCGAAAGGACCGCTAGAATATAGCGATCGTATCGGTAGTCAAAACTCTATTGGTTTTCTTTATATTTCCATTCCATCCTTTTCCAATCAATCAATATTCACTTTGTTTTATCATCAAGTATGAGCTAATTAACTTCCCGCACAATAAGCATGTGGCGGTCCTTATCAGCGTGATGGCCAAAGGTAAAGTTAAAAAGTGGTTTTACACTTTCCAACATAAAAAACCAATTTTTTGAAAAAAAGTTTTTGACTAAAATTTGACTTTTGCCTTTGGGCACCAAGGCAAATCAAGTTTTTGGTCAAATATTGGTCAAATTTTTCTTCAAAACATTGATTTTTTATGTAGGAAAATAATATAAAACAGCTTTTTCGTCGTTTAAAGGGGCATACCAGCAAGTTTTAAAAAATTGTCGTCGTTTCCACTCGTTTCATGTGAAATCTGATATTTATGGTAGGCAGAAAACTTTCGTTGGATCATGTAGAACGCTTATAGACAACGGTCATGAGAGAAAAAAAATTTCTGGTCCTTGCCTTAATTGCAGTTTAACGGCTGGTATGCTTCTTTAAATCACATAAAAATCACATAGAAGTTATTTAAAGGACCATGGTTTTTGCGCGCAGTGGCATGTGAAAAATTTGAATTGGCGGGGGACACTTCTCTTTCGTCTAATTCTGTACTTTCGAGTCATTCAAAACAACTCGAAAGAGTACAGTGATAGACGAAAGAAAAGTGTCCCCCGCCAATTCAAATTTTGCACATGTCAAAGAGCATGGTCCTTTAAACATGATTTACAAAATTTTATAAAAACTTAAACTTAAAACTGGCGTCTTTTGACTTTAAAGTGACGTCTTTTTTTCTTTTAGTCAGAGGTACCTATATGAACAATTAATTTCGAAGTAATAACACTATCAGGTAGCCCTGAGATTCTAGTTTCTAACGGCGTATCATTTATTGCAACATCTTCGCAAAATATACCTCAAAAAGGATAAAGTATGAACTAAGTTACCGTATTTACTCTAATAGTAGCCCCCCCCCTCGTTCAAAATCGTGTTTGTGCATAGCGTTTTCGACCACTTTTTGAAGACTGTTTCATGCAAATTACCACTCATTTTGTAGCCAGTGAGATGAGCTACAAAATGAGGTATAACTTGCCTGAGAAAAGTTTTTGAAAAGTGGGTCAAAAACACAACGCCAAAACACGATTTTGAATCAGGGGGGGGGGCTACTATTAGAGTAAATACGGTATTTTTCTGACTTGCTTCATACTTTAATGTTATTTTGCTACACTTTTTAAAGATGTTGCAGACAATGATACCCGTTCGAAAGTCAAGTTTTGAAATAGCTTAGCCAAATGATAATAGTTTATAAAATAGTTTATAAAAGAAAAGGAATAAAAAGAAAATTTTGTTTTTTCCGTCATGGCCAACTTCTTGCGATAAGTGGTCCATTCTTATAGATTGTGTGTTTTAAGGTAATTTAGGGGTTCGACTAGTGGACAATGACTTGAGTGGGATGCTTCAATATTTGGAAGAGGAGAGAAGACAAGCTCGTGATGGAACTTATTGAAAATAAGATAAATTTATAACAACTTTTGTCTGATTTTGTTAGCAAGATTGAAATTTCAAGTAAACTAAATTTTTAGTAATATTATGTCGTGTGGGAATGAGTTCACCAAACGCAGTGTACTCAGAATAATTGACTTTGAATGTAACACTGCTATCCCCATTAATTGGCAGCAATTTTCATTACAATGCGATTTAATAACTTTGATAACGGAACTCTAATATTATCGGATCATACAAAACACTAAAAGAAGAGAGAAATTTCGAAATATACGCCGTGGCTGCAGATCTTATTATACCACACCTAGAACAAAACTGGTACCAGAAATTTTAAAAATTAAGAAGAGCCAAAAGAAATTTTTTGCAAGACGGAACAGCCGCAAATGAGTCATCACGATACAGGATGACAGAGAAATTTCTTACCTCTAGTTGTCACCCTACCTGGCAGCTGTCCGATTACTATTACCTAGGCTTGCTAATTCTGTCCCGGGCGGATTCTGGACCGGATTTTATTTGAAAAAACCGGAATCCGAAAATTTCAAAACTAGGAATCCGTACCGGATTTCGGATTTTCAAATTTTTTTCTTAATTGATTATTTCGACTGATTTTCGGATGTTCTTGATTGATTCCTTCTTGGTTAACCTGATGACTGGATAGGAAGTGGATGATTAGGCTTTCTTGGCTTTCTAATGAGTTATCAAGCTCCCTTGAACTACAAGGTCTACAATAAAAATTCCACAATTTTTTGGGTTGACCACACTCATGGACAAAATTTTGCGGACACGACGCTTGCGGACCGAATTTTTCGTTCGCAACATTTGCGGTCAAAAATTAGTGGATGACGATTTGCGGACAAGATTTTGCGGACGCAAAGTTTGCGGACGTTAAGTTGTACAAATGAAAATAATTATAAAAACAATTCATACGATTTCATTCATTATTTTCTTCCATCTCGCTATTATAAATGCTGTTGTCAAAATCATCATCATCACCATTAATACTAAATTCATCCCAATTGTCTATGTTCTTTCGGCAATCATTGTGTGGGAAGAAAGATTTTTTTAATCATTTAAAAATAGTGTTTAAACGACTTCTAAGCAATTTTCATATCCTTAAAACGATAGAAAAGTTATTTTGTGACATTTTTTCACACAAAAATGGATTTTTTTGAAAAACAATTTTTGGCCGAAATTCGATTTTTTGCCTTGGTCCGCCAGGCAATTTGACCTGAAAGGTACCTGGATACCCCAAAAAGAAAAAATTTGAACATAGTTTTGAATACTGAGGCTTACCACATAAAGAAACTCTGGTATGCATACATTTTTATGCATCCAGAATTACTTTCGAGTGATTTGTGTCTAAGGTATGTGGTCTGCGCATCTCAACTCCAAGCCCCAAGCACCCTGCGCCCCCGAAGGGGCGCGGGGGGCTTTAGTGTTAGAGATGCGTGCACTCACTTACCTTAGACATGATTCCGAGAAGTACTTTTGATCATAAAAATGCACATAAAGACTCTTTTGCACGGTTCCACTGACCAAAACGCGGTAGAATACCCTAATATAAAGTAGTTTACCTTGGCACCCCAAGGCAAAAAGTCAAGTTTTGGTCATCAAATTTCAAAAAAAACCATTTTTTGTGTGGAAAAATGTTAGAAAATAACTATTTTATTGTTTTAAGCATGTAAAAATTACTTAGAAGCAGTGATGTAAAAGCACCGGTGCGGGCACGGTGCCGGTGCCAAGTTTTTCTGGCATCGCTTACGATTTTGAACTAAAATTAAACTTTTTTTTGATTTCAGTAAAAATACGAAATGCTGATGTCATTTTTTTGATTAATATTCAGTTTGACATATTATTATATAAGCTCAGCGAAACCAATTTTTTTAAACAAATTAAACAATCAATAAAAGCGAATGAGTATTAAGTAAGAAGTTAGATAATTGGATGCTTTTGTTAATGAATCTTATACAGTCGGACCTCGCTATAGTGCGACCCCACTATAGTGCGACTTCCACTATAGTGCGAGTTCAGGACCAGTTTGTTGGTTTTGCCCCAAATAAGGCTGACTAGACCTCCAATATAGTGCGACCCCACTATAGTGCGACTTCCACTATAGTGTGAACCTGACCCGGTCCCGACAAATAAAATGACCCTCGATATAGTGCGATTCATAAAAATTAATGTCAAAAATTACAGGATTTTGAATTCCCGCCGAAAAATCAATTATTGGTACAGTCGCAAACAACTACTAAGATACTCATTCTTTTTTTAGTCTCTGAGGTGTAACGCCATTGTAATTTTTATTATTTTAGTTATTTTGCAATGAGCACTCCTAACAAACGTCGCGCTTTCTCGTTGGAGTTCAAGAAGGAGGTTATTGATGCAGCTGAAAAGAATGGCAATCAAAGCGCACTGGCTCGCAATTCAAAATTCCAGAATCAAGCGTGGAATATTCTCAAAGTCAAAGAATCAATTCTCAAAGCAGTTGCAGATGGAAAAAAAAGTTCTTGTTATGGTTCTTTTACGAATGAAACTTTGATTTAATGCAGCGTTTTGAATGATAAGCTCGATATACAGTGGAATCTCCCATGACATACTCCCCAATTAACATAAATCTCTCATTAACATAACGTTGGTGTCGGTCCCTTTCATTTGATCTTCTATATAATTACCCTCCCATTAACATAAACTTCCCATTAAAATAATGGTTTTGCCGGTCCCTTGGCGTTATGTTAATGGGAGATTTGACTGTAGTGCGAACATTGTTTTTCAAATAATTTTGAGACCCTCAATATAGTGCGACTCCCACTATAGTGCGAGTTTGGGTTGACCCCAAGGGGTCGCACTATAGCGAGGTCCGACTGTAGTTCAATGTTATAATTCACCAAAAATCAATTGATTATTATCAACTTTTTGAAAACTACACACTATCATCAGCAGAGACTTTTGCCTCATTAATAATTGCAATAATAATCTTACAAAGATATTCCTTTCACGAAGCACGGGTAACTTCCACTGAGTACACTCATGGTGCTGTTCTCAATGGCTTGGGAGTCAAATTAGCAGGACTGTCGTCAGCCGTCCAATAGTCGATGGCCGAAAAGTTAGGCCGAAAAACCCGTTTCAGGCATATTGGATATAGAAATGAACAATACATTTAAACAGTTTTGAAACGGGTCAATAAAAGGCAATTCTTCTGAATATTGAAAGAAAATTAAAAGGAATAGAGAAGTGAGCCGATTTAACAAACCATTGCAAATATTAGTTTATTTAGTTATTCCTGAAGCTATCAGAAATCGCACTCGTGATCATGCCATGACATCTTTTTCTTCCCACGTGTCACATTAAATACAATAGGGCATGAAGGACGTTCTAAATTACTGATTTTAAAGCGCTGTGTGCTCCTTAATTACATAAAATTTCATACTTCTGTGAAAGCTAAGCTTTCTTAAATAAACTCATTCGCGTTAAAAAAAATACGGTTTTTCTTAAAAAATTTACTGAATGTGATAGGCACCGGTGCAAATGTTTAGCTAGGTGCCGGCACCGGTGCCGGTACCGCATTTGAGACCCGGTGCGGCACCGGTGCCGGTGCGGTGCCGGTGCCAAAATTTACATTTTCACATCACTGCTTAGAAGTCGTTTAAACACCATTTAAAAATAAGTGAAAAAAATCACTAATATACGATAGTTTTGCCACTTCATTAGACGCCTAAGCTACGTAAGTGAGGAAGAAGCGTTTGTCAGCATCAGAAAGTCCATCCAGCTAAATCATCATGTCAATTCTACAACATGAGAAATTTCACAAACACAGGATATCCTAGGATGTGATCATAGCAGTGTCCTCCCTGAGCCCCGAAACTTACCTTAGATATGATTCGAGAAACACTCTTAATCATAAAATGCATATTGGGTCTATTTTTGCTACCGCCCGAATTGAAAAACATGATAGGCAGCTAAAAAAAGTGGCCCTTGTATTATTCCCTTTTTTCCCAATACAGCCCTTGATCCCTTTAAAATTACTTTTCTGGTCCTTTTATGGCTAAATTATTACTTAAAAATAAGTTTTGACCACTCCTAAAAATCTTGATTTGAAGGAGAGAGGGTATAACCGAGTAGCGTCCATTTCTTAATCAAGACGCTTGCTCGGAATCATGTCTAAGTAAATGAGTGCGCGCATCTCTAACTCTCAAGCACCTGCGCCCCGAAGGGGGCGCAGGGGCTTAGGGTTGAGATGCGCACACCCACATACCTTAGACACAAATCACTCGAAAGTGACTCTGGATGCATAAAAAATCATGCATACCATAGTTTTTTATGCGGTAGGTCCCAGTTAACAAAACTATGTTCAAATTCCATCTTTTAGGTTCAACAAAGTTGTTTAAGTCGAAAAATGACCAAAACCACAGGGTGGCCAAGTCGAATTTTTTTTTCGAAAAATGGTCTTCCCATACTTTTTTGACCTTTTTATCGTTTATACTGCCAAAAAAGTACTTCAACTTGAAAAAACGCACTTTTGGGCTACCCCAAATAGTGTATTTAAGCCAAAATTAAATATATTATGGCCATTTTACAGTATTTCATGGCCATTTTAAATATTATTTATGAGAATGTGCTTTTTTATTTATGAGAATGTGCTTTTAGAATGTGCTTAACTTCTCTTTTCAAACCATTTTTTAACTTACAAAAATTTATAAAGACTTTTTTAATGGAGAAACAAATTTTGAAAAAAATTTGGTACTTTATAGTTCCCCCCCCCCCCCCCATACTCGGATTTTTTGAAAAGTGACCCAAAATCACCTCTCGAACTCATTTGTTTTGCACAACAAGTCTGAGAAGCATTTCTAAACACTTTCTGAATAAAAAATTGAAAGTTTGTCAAAAAAAATTGCCTCCCACCCCTCAGGCAAAGATGCTCTTTTTAGGGTTTTTTAGGGTCACTTTGGGTGATTTATCACATTTTTCTTGCTGGAGCTGGGCAAAAATAGTCTTTAAATGCATTTTTGATCAAGAGTCTGCTCGGAATCATGTCTAGGTAAGTGAGTGCGCGCATCTCTAGCTACCCCGAGGAGTGGGATGTGGAATATGCTGGACTTTGGCCATCACATTCAGCCAAATACCCTTGATATGTCTAAATAAGGTATACACCTAGAGATATTTTACTCTTTTGAGTTTCAAATTCGAGAAACGTTTCTCGAAAATGAAAAAAGTTTCATTTTCGAGAAACGTCTATACCCCGAAATAACCATACTCATATTTATTCGCAGATTTTATCCGCGGATAAAATCCGTGGATATATCCGCGGATTTATCCTTAGCTGCGAATAAATCGGAACTGCTTCACAATATGGTACCCCAAACTTGCCTTGGTCCCCCTGTTGTTTTTTCTCGAAAAACAGCTTGGTCCCCCTGTTCATTATAGTTATGTTAATATGGTGATCATAGTGATCATGGTGATTATGGTTACATGATCACCTTAACCATAATCACTTTCAAAACAACAGGGGGGACCAAGCTGTTTTTGAGAAAAAACAACAGGGGGACCAAGGCAAGTTTGGGGTACCATATTGTGAAGCAGTACCTATATTCGAGAAACGTCTATACCCGAAATAACCATACTCATATTTATTCGCAGATTTTATCCGCGGATAAAATCCGTGGATATATCCGCGGATTTATCCTTAGCTGCGAATAAATCCGCGGATTTTATCCGTATCCACGGATATTTCTATCCGTGATTGTTATCCGCGGATTTTATCCGTTGATTGTTACTACCACCCCAGGGTCAATTATTTGCTTTACCTTCTAAAAGTTCTAAATTAAAAAAATAGCCTAATTCGATTCTTTTAAATTTTACCCGTGATAATTTGTTTGAATATAGCCAAACGACATATTATTAGAAAGCTAAGACAAAAAGGCTTCCTTAGAGGCTTGAAAGTAAATATTGGGCTGCATAGGTTTACTGCTAATAAGCCTGAATAAAAAACCATCCATTTTTAAATGAGTCCTCGTTTAAATTGGGCTATTTGAGAGCATTGCACTCATGTTGGGAGATCCGATTTTGTGTTATTCGTACTCAGTAGGTCTTAAAGCCGGTACTTCTTTAGTTCCCCCCCCCCTATACTCGGATTTTTTGAAAAGTGACCCAAAATCACCCCCGAACTCATTTTTCTGCACAACAAGATACGAAAAGCATTTCTAAACACTTTCTAAATAAGAAAAATAATTTTTTTAAAAAAAATTGCCACCCGCCCCTTGGGGCAGATGGTCTTTTTTGGGTATTTCAGGGTCATTTTGGGTGATTTATCACATTTTTCTTGCTGGAGCTGGGCAAAAATAGTCTCTAAATTCATTTTTGATCAAGAGTCTTGCTTGGAATTATATCTAAGTAAGTCTGTGCGCGCATCTCTAACCAACCAAGCCCCCTGCGCCCCCTTCGGGGGCGCAGGGGGCTTGGTTGCTTGGGGTTGAGATGCGCACACACACATACCTGAGACCACAAATCACTCGAAAATGACTTTGGATGCATAAAAACATATGCATACCAGAGTTTATTTTTGCGGTAGGCCCCAGAAAGTAAAAACCGGTTCAAAATCTACTATTTTTACCTAGATTTTGCTTAGAAAGGGTTAAAATTTGGTGAAAAAAACCCTAAAAAGACCATTTACCCCCAAAGGGTGGGTGACAAATTTTTCGGTAAAATTTTACTTTTTTTATTCAGAAAGTGTTTAGAAATGCTTATCAGACCTTGTTGTGCAGAACAAATGAGTTCGAGAGGTGATTTTGGTCACTTTTCAAAAATCCGAGTATGGGGGGGGAACTATAAAAGTACCAAAAATTTGACCCCAGGGGTGGCCCCAACAGCATTAGTTCGATTGATTAACAGTTTCCGACGGTAAGACTAAGAATTTGAAAAGTCCCAAGAAACTATGGCTGCACCGCTTCTACATGCAAATTTCGGCAAATAAAGCTTATAATTTATTAAGAGAGAAGGGAGCGGATGTATATGACTAGGCTTGGCAGATTGTGTTCCGGCGGAATTCGGGATTAGGATTTTCGAAATTTCGGGATCGGATTGGCTTTTGGACCGGCGGATTCGGTATCGGGATTCTCAAAAATGTCGGGATCCCAATCGCGATTTTCCGCTAATGAATTTATTCGATTAGATATTTCAAAGAATTTATTTTAACATGAAGAATTTCGATCATTAAGTAAAGTTAACATATTCTAGAGCTTTGTTGAGGAAAATTAGTTGTTCGACTTTTTTCGCATCAAGTTGTCCCCTTCTGTACTCAAACACGTCTCTGGCATGACTAAAGAGCTGCTCACTGGCGACAGATGTTTATGGTGCCGAGAGAAATCGGCGAGCATGGGTTCCGGCGGGATTCGGGATTGGGATTTTCAAATTTTCGGGATCGGGATTGCGGGATTCCGATGGGATCCCCGTCCCGTTGCCAAGCCTATATATGACTACTCATTTTTGTAATTTCAAGATAGTTGTTACAGTGAAAATATTTACCGTATATCTTCTATTAGAACGCCCCTTCTATTAGAACGCCACCTTCTAACAGAACGCCACCCTCCAAGAGTATTGAAAAATAGAACGCCACCTTCTATTAGAACGCCACCTTCTAATAGAATGTTACTCTCCAAGGGGGGTTAAAAATAGAACGCCACCTTCTATTAGAACGCCACCTTCTAATAGAATGTTACTCTCCAAGGGGGTTAAAAATAGAACGCCACCTTCTATTAGAACGCCACCTTCTAATAGAATGTTACTCTCCAAGGGGGGTTAAAAAATAGAACGCCCCTTAATAAAATATCCAAACCAAATATTTGTTCCTTCCGCTCACCAATTAAAGAAAAAAAAAGAATCAATTGAAATACAACTCCTCATTTTAATTGACGTTTTCGAGCACCACCTCTTCTTCGTCTTCCGAAATGCCCGCCTCTTCGTAGTCGTCCTGGCCGTCTTGCGCCATCTCTTGAGCAAAAGAATAAAACTGAATTAAACAAATAAAAATCGAAACGATCAAAGATAAAAATGGATGTCAACACCCACCTCAAGCGCATCAGCTCCGGCTCCTTCTTCTTCCAGTCCTAGATGCAACTTCTGGTGACACGAAATTCCTTCGCCGCCGATGTAATGGGGTTCTTGTCGTGCGCCCATTTGACTGCCTCGAGCTTGGTTGCCGTGTCGTGGTTGCGTCGTCTCTTGCGATTCACTGGCGTACCCTCATCGTCATGTGGTTGAAGCTCATCCGGTTCACGGTCGCTGTTGTCGTTGGACATCTTCTTTGAGACTAAAAATGTGAGAATAAATATTAGGGTTCGCACCATAACTGAGAATACTGACACGAAGATTTAAAAATATCAGATTCTCTAAAAATAAAAATGGCGCCAATTTCAATTTTTTTTTGGTTAGAGCCAAAAGCATGTTTGAGCAATTTTTAACGAGTTGAAAAATAGAACGCCGCCTTCTATTAGAACGCCACCCTCTAAGGGGTTGAAAAATAGAACACCGGGGCGTTTTAATAGAAGATATACGGTAACAGGAATATCTCAAATAGTTTCAAATATATTAAATGGGTGGCACACAAATTCCAAACGAGAAATTCTCCAAACGAGGAATTCTCCGAACAGAAGTTTCTAAAGATGAATTCTTCAAACGGGAATTCTCCAAACGAAGAATTTTCCAAACGGAAAATTATCGAAACGATGAATACTCCAAATAAGATTTTTCAAACGAGGAATTTTCCAAACGAGACAATTTCAAACGAGGAATTTTCCAAACAAGATTTATATAAAGTACGAAATATCAATGGGGAAAATCACTAATCCTGTTCAACCCAATATTTAACAACAGGGGGACCAAGGCAGTTTTTTAGGTTTTTTAAAAACATTTTAGATTGTGTCCAAACTACTTCAAACCATCCCAAACCACTGCAAATCATCCTTAATACCTTCAAACCGCCCTAAATACCCCTAAACCGATACCAAACCTGAAAATAAAAACAAATCATTTTATCGTAGGCGAAATAGTGGGAATCGTGTTTGACATGACCAAACATACGATTTCACCCACCCGAACCCGAATACCTGAGTTAGATACAGTGTTGTTCCGACGCTAGCGCCGGCGCTGCCCGGGAAAAAACAGCACCGGCGCTGAGGCCAATAAATAGTTATTGTCGGTGCCGGCGCTGGCGCCGGCGCTAACAATTTTCATCCCGGCGCTGGCCTCGTCGCTGTTTTTCAACTTTAAAAAAAAGTTTAAAAAAAGTTAAAGTTTTTTTCAAACAGCTATGGCTCCGGCGCTGTTTTCAAAATTGAACGGCCTAATATTGAAAAAAGACAATTATTCTTAATTTTAAGCTAAATCATCTGAATTTTCGTGCTGCACTTTTTTTCATTTCTTTTGATCTTTAATTTCTTTCATTTATTTTCCTTGATCTTTTATCAAGGTCTATTATGACAAACAGAACCAGAGTATCACAAGCTATTGTTTAAAAAGTAATGTACGTAAATTACTTATGTAACTTTTTTTCACAAAAATGATATACATCACTCCATTCCTTTCATGAACTCCCCACTTAATAACTCCTACTCATATGGACTTATTTCTCAGCATAGGGAAAATACAGGATGTTTCAGGAAATCCGCTGGATTTGAAATGGCCATAGCTTTTTTCTAGATCGAATTTCGAATTTTTGCTTTTGCCAATCGTATTTTGACATCATAAACTTAACGGCATCGTCCGTCAAGAGAAATCGTCCGTCAAGCTAAAACTTTCATTTAGAAAAAAATTGGTCTCTTGAACCCTTGAAAAACGGTTTATTTATATTTATAAGGAACTTTTATTTTGAAGCCATCCAGGATGGCATTCACCTGGCCAGGAGGTACCTAAGCCCGGTATTGTGATAGGGTAGTTAAAACCGCAATTCAGGTCCTAGCAAACACGATTCTTACACTATTTCGTCTATAATAAAATGATTTGTTTTATTTTTAAGAAAATTTTATTTTCAGGTTTGGTATCGTTTAGGGTATTTAAGGCGTTTGAAGGTATTAAGGATGATTTGGAGTGGTTTGGGATGGTTTGAAGTAGTTTGGACACAATCTACAATGTTTTAAAAACCTAAAAAACTGCCTTGGTCCCCCTGTTGTTAAATATTGGGTTGAACAGGATTAGTGATTTTCCCCCATTGATATTTCGTACTTTATATAAATCTCGTTTGGAAAATTCCTCGTTTGAAATTGTCTCGTTTGGAAAATTCCTCGTTTGAAAAAATCTTATTTGGAGTATTCCTCGTTCAAAAAAATCATGTTTGGAGAATTCCTCGTTTGGAGAATTCCTCATTTGAAAAATTCAACTATGGAAATTTCTGTTCGGAGAATTCCTCATTTGGAACTTTCTTTGTTGGAACTTGTGTGCCACCCTATTAAATCACAAACTGATATGCTTAAACAACTTAAATCACAAACCGCAAATGTTCGTCCGCAAATATGGTGTCCGCAAACCCTCGTCCGCAAATCTCGCGTACTCAAAGATTTGATCTACAAAATTTGGTCGGCAAAATATCGTCTGCGAAGCTTCGTCCGCAAAAATCACGTCCAAAAACACGCATCCGCGAAATGTTATTCGCAAGTGTGGCCATCCCAATTTTTTCAATTTCCGCTTTTCCATTTCCTATAAACTTTCAACTAGGGTCGTACCGGGTGGTTCAAGAATTTTAAGTCTTTTCTTTTCGCTATAAGTTTTTTCTACGCCGTTTTTCGAAATTCTGTAAACGCAATTGACTGGTATATAAAGTCAAAAACACGACTTTCGCTTGGTCCCCCCTGTGATTTGGATGTCGATATATTCTCTCTGTAAATTATTTTTTTCAGTTATTTTTATCTATACAGTCAAATCCCTCTATAAGGACTCCAAGGACCGGGCAAAACCGAGTCGTTAGATACAGAGTCGTTATAAAGAAAGTCGATTTGACGTAAATGAGATCATTTGTGACCGAACCGTTCTTTTTTCGGGTCACTATAAAGAGCGGGTAGTTATAGAGATAATCGTTATAGAGAGATTCGACTGTAAATGTTCAAATTGTTGGCTAAAATCTAAAACTCTGTTTAGGGATTTCACCGGTCTTCAAAAGGCCTTGCCAAGAATTTTCGAAAATGGTGCAGTTTTTATTGGACACTCTGTATACAACTTTTGGCGCTACCGGAGTATACCCCCCCCCCCAAATGGAATTTTTTAAAAGTGTTTCCAAACACCCTATATCGACTCAAAATCGCCTCAGGAACTCGAAAAAGGCATTATTTTTGAGTTTTAGTCAATAAAAATCGAGTTTTGGGACCACCCAAAATTACTTTTTTTGACCATTTTTAAAGGGACTTAGGGATGTTTTGGGGTGGTAAGGGACCAAAAAGAGGCCAATTTGTTCCAAAAGGAAGATGTTGAACATAGTTTTGAATACTGAGGCTTACCACATAAAGAAACTCTGGTATGCATACATTTTATGCATCCAGAATTACTTTCGAGTGATTTGTGTCTAAGGTATGTGGGTCTGCGCATCTCAACTCCAAACCCCCAAGCACCCTGCGCCCCCTTGGGGGCGCAGGGGGCTTGAGAGTTAGAGATGCGCGCACGCACTTACTTAGAGATGTATCCGAGCAAGACTCTTGATCAAGAAGGCATTTAGAGGTACTTTTGCCCAGTCCCATGTTGAAAAACAGGGTAAAACAGTCATATGGTCGAGATTTAAAAATGCCCAAAACTTGATTTTTTATTAACCAGAACTAAAACATAATGCCTATTTTGAACTTCTGAGGTGATTTTTAGTCGATATAGGGTGTTTAGAAACACTTTTTAAAAAATTCCATTTGGGGGGGGGGGGGGGTATACTCGGTAGGGTCCAACTTTCAATTCAGAGATTTCAAAATACCATATTCTCTCTAATAGAACGCTGGTTTTTGATCATGTTTATGTTTTAAATGTGACATTGTTTATTTAATTTGAACAGCTCTACAAGATAGGCTATGAGCGCCGGGGTTTATTTGACGGAATTTTTCAGGCGCCCGAAAAACTTCGTTTTTAGCCGTTTTTCGCTGATTTTCGCATAACTATTTCGTGTAACTATGTTCGGGTTTTTGGCTACGTGAACACCTCTGATCCAAACTCAAGCTCGAACTCGCACTTGAACTCTAACTCGAAGGTGTTCATGTACCTCTAGTTCAAACTCGAGGTCGAATTTGAAAGTGTTCATGTATATAACTTGGATTCCCTAGTAGTAAACATAGTGAGGCGCTCGTCCACCGGGTCCGTCCCCGTCCTGGACGGCGTCGGAAAAGTGGACGGTTGGACGGCCGGAGGCAGATGAAAAAGGGGAGGACGGCCATATGGCAGACGGCCGGACAGCCGGCAGAGGGCGATTCAAACGGGACGGCGAAGGACGAAGTTTTGAAGCCATCCTCAAGACAAAAAGCCAGCAAAATCTTTTTTGTTGCCAGGAATTCTGCACTTTCAGCGATTATCACAAGTATCTCATATCTCATGCAACATTGCCTGAATATATTTTCAAATTTTTAAAGGAATGACTGAAAATCTGCATGGAGAAGCATTATAACGACGTCATAACTTCTGGAGACCGCGACAACAGCAACCTCTACTACATAAGCGCGAAGTTATTAGACCCTTGTGTTTGTTTTCTAATATTAATTAATAATTACGACGCCCATTATTTTATGCTGCCGTTTTATTATTCAAACAAAACATTTTATGTTATGGACGGCGAACGGCCGGCTAAGAATTAGCCGGCCGGCGAAATTTTGGACGGCCGGCGGAAATCTCAAAAGACGGGGCGGTCTTGATTATAAATGAATAAAGAGTCTCTTTTTGCCCAGCTCCAGTGAAAAAACTCGGTAAAAAATTATTATAGACGTCTAGGTACCCTCTTCAAGTGGATTACCTTGGTCCCCCAAAGTGAAAAGTCAAATTTTGGTCAAAAAAAATTTTTTCCAAAATGGTCGAACGTGCCCCGAATACATGTCTTCTACACGTTTTAGATGCTAAAACGTTGAAAAAACATGATTTGGGGCCATTTAGAGCCAGTGCACAATTGTGCATTCCAGCCCATAAGAAATTTCGAGCTCGACCTCCCACTCGAAGTGTTCAAACTCAAAGCTCTTTTTGAAAAAATGCGTCATGGTACTGGCGGATTCGAACCAGCAACCTCGGTTATGAGTATATGAAGTAATTGACCGACGCCTCTCTGTTTCAGAATTTCTCAGAAATCACTCCGGAGTGGCCAAAAGCCAGAAATAATTGGTTTTTCGGGGGTTTTTATAAAAGGGGGGGGGGGTGAACTTTTCACAGAAAATCGATTGAGCGGATCAGAATTCTAGTCCGATATGCGTAATCACCCAGAATTCCACACCATCCAACCTGAACCACTCCAAAGCACCCTAAATCTGGAATCCTGGGCGATTAAGCCGACCAGACTGGAATTCTGATCCGCTCAAATGATTTCTCGCGAAAAGTTTACCCCCCCCCCTTGAGTGTCCACACGGGTGCCAGCAGTCTAATACTAACGCGGAGTTTTCCAAAAAGTTCTTCTAAATGAACAGGAAATGTTTAGCAATCAGACTTTATTCATTTTTAAATGTGTTCAAAACCCCGAGACATTTTGCCAAATATCTTGTCGTTGTTTTCGATGCATTCTGCCATTTATTTCATTTGACTGCCTAGCTTATTGAATTTTTGTGTCAAATCTTTTGTTGATAAGATTGCTTTCTTGAACAGGCGTGCCCGTGCATTAGTTGCATCAGATGAGCCATTGATAAGGTTATCATGGATTGAAAAATGTTGAAAAAGTCAACAATTTCAACATGTCCTATTTGGTAGCCCTGAATCTCAGCTACGAAATGCCACCAAAAGAATGATTGGCACGGCGAGAATTCCGTGACGAATAATTCCGCGAAGAATAATTCCGCGAAATTTCAATTTTTTTGACGTCCCTCACAGAAAAAACCTGATTTTGACACCCGATTCCAGTGTTTTCGAAAATAACCCTACACTAACACCTACACTAACCCTAACTGTTAGTTTCGTAAACTAACTCTTCAAATATCTCGTTTTTCGGTAGGAAATATGCAGAATCTGATATTTACGTCTCTATGCCAACTTTTTGCGAGGAACAAGATACACTTTTCAGATTTTTCAAAAAACTTCAAAAATATTTACAAAATTCGAAATTAAAACCTTAAACTAACTGTTAGTTAAGCAAATAGTTTAACTAACTATTTAACTAAACTAACAGTTAGTTTAGGGTTTTAATTTTAAATTTTATTAATATTTTTAAAGTTTTTTGGAAAATCTGAAAAGTGTATCTTGTTCCTCGCAAAAAGTTGGCATAGAGACGTAAATATCAGATTCTGCATATTTCCTACCGAAAAACGAGATATTTGAAGAGTTAGTTTACGAAACTAACAGTTAGGGTTAGTGTAGGTGTTAGTGTAGGGGTTATTTTCGAAAACACTGCCCGATTCGTGTTCAGCATGGTCGATTACAGATTCAGCATCTTCAATTTTAGCTTTTTGTCCAATTTCAAATTCCCCTCTAGACAAAAAACATTTGAAAAAATTCAGTATTCCAAATTTGAGTAAGAGCTTTAAATTTTTAAGTACCCGCAGGTTGGTATGCAATCGACCATGCTGAACACGAATCCGGTGTCACAATCAGGTTTTTTCTAACAGGGACGTCCAAAAATTGAAATTTCGCGAAATTATCCGTCGCGGAATTATCCTTCGCTGAATTATCTCCCGCGAATTCTCGCCGTCCAAATTATTATTGGAAAACTTTAAGTTACGGACATTTTTGAGTGAAGATGGCTGTACGAACTTTCGTAACAAGACAATTTCGTAAGAGCGAATTTTCGTAAAAGCAAATTTTCGTAAGAAATTTTTTTCGTAAGAGCGAATTTTCGTAAGAAACTTTTCGTAAGAGCGAATTTTCGTAACAAGCTTTTTCGTAACGCGGTTTTCAGTAACATTAGTGATATATTAAGTTGCTTTTTTTGCTTTTTGATCCTCCTTTGATGTTTCTGATAGCTTCTGTGATGTTTTGACCAAAATAGTCAAGAAAAAAATGAAACAGTCAGAGGGTGGAATCAAACCACTGGTGAAAAAAATTCATCCCATCAACTTACCTACTGCACCATACATGCCACTGATGGGAAATAGCTATGTGTAGTATATAATATATGAATTCTAGCTCGGAGTTTTTCACCATGCTTTTGGGTATTTCTGCTGGTCTCTTTATGGATGAAAAATCCGGGGGTCAGCTAATTATCGAAATTTTCAGTCATATGACCTATGCTTACCAACTTTTGTGCTCATACAGTTAATAGTCATATAATTAACTGTACGAAGTGTCAAACAGTGACAGAAAGGCCAAAACAAATGAATCAGATGAAATCCTGAATTAGAAAAATTGAATAAGAGTGAAAAAAATTTCGATTATTTCCTCTTACGAAAGAAATTCGTTACGAAAATTCGCTGTTACGAAAAAGTTTCTTACGAAAATTCGCTCTTACGAAAATCTTTCTTACGAATTTTCGCTGTTACGAAAATGTTTCTTACGAAAATGTTTCATACGAAAGTTCGCTCTTACGAAAGTTCGCTCTTACGAAATCGTCTTGTTACGAAAGTTCGTACAGCCGTGAAGATCGCTGAATTTATAGTCCAGCACTGTGTGCGAAGCCTAGACTCATGGAGTCGTTCGAAATTACTCATTAGATTATAGTGAGAGACGAAAGAGAACTGTCCCCCGCCAATTCAAATTCGGACATGCGGGTACGCGCGAAAGCCATTGTACTTTAAGTTCAAAAAGGCTGTACACCGAAATATACGACCGATTCGGTACTTGGTCGTTTTGGTACACGGTCGTTTTAGTACGAAATTTTTCGTGCTGTTACCATAGAATTAGTTACAGAAATAACTGCGTATTAAAAATATCTTACCAAAATACCGTTTTTCGTGCTGTCACAAAAAAATTCTTACTAAAAATCTCTTACCGAAACAATTCTCACTAAAAAATTTCGTGCCAAAACGACCGCGTACCAAAACGACCAAGTACCAAATCGGCACGTATATTTCGGTGTACAGTCTTCAAAAATTGTTAAAAAAATTAGCCACAGGAAAATATTTTTGCCATAAAAAAACTAGGTTTGCTACAGGAAAAATGATTGACCTTCAGAAATTAATTTAAAAAATTGATTTTCAGAAATGGGGTTTTTTTTTGAAACACCCTGTACATAGCATACTACTTTTAGCTGTCGAGTCAAACTTCGAGAACTTTCCGCTCCTAGTTCAATATGTCGATGTCAAAAGATTCGTACACTTACAATCGTAAGACCTTTGAGGACGCTGTAATTTTTTACACGGTTCAAGTAAATTCAAACATTGTTGATTTTCTAGGAATTCCAATCTTGTGCGAAACATGTCTCGGCAACAATCCTTATCTTCGAATGGTAAATCTATGCTTTTTCCGTGCGCTTATGACTTTTTTTTTTCTTTAGTCAAAGACACTCATGGAGGAGAGTGCAAGATCTGTGAGCGGCCATTCACTACCTTCCGTTGGATGCCAGGTAAAGGAGCACGCTACAAGAAGACGGAAGTATGTCAGACGTGTGCTAAGCTGAAGAACGTGTGTCAGACTTGTTTGCTTGATCTCGAATATGGTGACTATTTATTTGACGTAATAACTGTAGCAGTGCTTGTTATTTATAGGTCTTCCTGTGCAAGTTCGTGACCATGCATTGGCAATCAAAGGTGTGCTAATTTTACTTGCAGAGAGTTCCACTATTAAGTTTCAGATGACATGCCGAAGTATGGCGCCAATCGTGACTACTTCATTCAAAATGCTGACCGGGCTCTAGCACAAACTGACGGAACTGTTCCGGGTGCTCAAATAGCTCAGATTGCCGATGCTGCCACAAATCCTTTGTTGAAAAAGCTTGCGAGAAACCAGCCATATTACAATCGAAACCTGCCTCACATTTGCTCGTTCTTTGTCAAGGGAGAGTGCACGCGTGGAGAGGAGTGCCCTTACCGGTAAGGTTGAAAATTATTACTATAGCACTCTGAAGATCCATTTTTAAGTCACGAGAAGCCTACCGATCCAGACAATCCGCTCAGTTCCAGAACATGCGCGACAGATACTATGGCTCTAACGACCGTAAGCTTTTCAGTAGTAGATTGTCTTGGAAGCTGTGTATATTTGATATCACAACAAAGCTGTTCTTATTTGACTAAGAACAGAGTTAGTGGCATTAATGTCGGTCTAAATACGACTGCGAGTGTGTTTTTTTTCCAAATGTTTTTTAACAGTATTTGAAGAAAGAGTGTTAAAATCCGTAACTTTGCTATAGCATTTCTTGTGCATGGCACTACCGTTATAATTTTCAGCCGTTGCTGCAAAACTCCTTAACCGTGCTAAAGCAATGCCGAAACTTACCGCTCCAGAGGATGCTACCGTAACGACTCTGTATCTTGGCAATTTGGGGCGCGATAATCAGTTGATTGTGCAAGAAGCGGATTTGAGGTAATTGGCTATTATCTCGTGTGAGCTTACATTAGTAAAGCTTTTGTTTCAGAGATTACTTCTACCAGTTTGGTGAGATACGTCAGATCCATATGGTGCCGCAGAAGTGCTGTGCGTTCATTCAATTTACCACTAGAACTGGTGCAGAAGTTGCCGCTGAGAGAACTTTTGAGCAGCTTGATTTAAAGGTATTAAAAAGTTTTTCTTTTACTGTGTGTTTCATCAGAAGAATTAGGGAAAGAATTAAAAATCCGCTGGGGGCAGCCTCGAGCTCAGATTCAAGCGAGACCTGCAAGTAGTAGTGATTTGGCACCAGTTCCTAATTTGGCAAATCGTAGGTGTTTTACATAGAGAATAGCCTTGAAGTGGTCGAAGTCCTAAAACATTTAAATTTTCAGCGTGTCCGGCACCGTCCTTCTTTGGATATCCTATTGATGGACCCTCATCTTCAAAAAGATCCAGGATCGAAAACCTTCCTCTTCCGCCAGAACCGCCGTCTAAGCTGGTTGTTCCGAATGTTCCTTATCCAGCCGCATCTAAAGCATCTGCTGGAGGAGAAAGTTCAAGCAAAATCTACTATCCAAGTCAGGACCCGCAGAGATTGGGTGCCAAGGGTGATGTTGTCGATTGATATCTCTGGAACAGTTAAACCCTTTCCGATGTTGTTGCGTGTTCCTTTTGTCCAATAAAACTTTTCATTTGAGTTGTTTTGGATCGTATGGCGGGTAATAGTATGCTTGGCAAGCGGGCTTGAATCCTTATGGATTTCCAGGATCCGAGTGCGTAAGGAGGGCACCTAACCCTGTCGGATTGTTATTAAAGCGGTGTAGGTTAAACAGCCCCAAAATTTTGAAGAACGGTGTAGGTAAAATGACCTAAGAAATTTTGGTGCCCCTTCGGTCCAAATTTCTGGCTACGTTTCTGACTGTAGCACATTTTTGCAAATTGCGGGTAACTATACCGGTAAGTCAGTAACCAGTGAAGAACTTATTTAAGAAGCTATTATTTGTGATGATTTTGATGTTGATTTGTTTGATTTGATAAAAATTGGTTTCAATTTGAGAGTTTTCAATTTTCTCCATTTTCCCGTAAAAGTTGAATTTACCCGGGAAATACCAGCCCTACTTATTAATCCGTTTTTATAATCCTTCCCTCGAATCTGCGAACTGAGCGGAAAAGCTGTTGTTTCCAGTGCAGAATTCAGGAAGATCACTTTTGAAAATATGAGTAAGGGTGTTTGGATGTGATGAAGTGACCCAATAACCGGTTTGAAATGGACGACCAAATTAAGGAAAGTGGAACATCTCTCGAGAATCTGATGCTACTCATCTGCAGATCACATCTATGACTGTAATATGTCAATAGAACCGTTAAGATCTCGTCTTCCGAATGAGTGTATATGAGCTACTATCTGCTTGCAAAAAAATGGACAACCAGCCTCCAACTCACAAAACCACTATTTTCTGACATATCAAAACTTTGACGCTACGGTGCGCCTCTAGGTTACCAATTCACATTTCGCCAACGGCTTCTTTTTACCAACGTCGTCTTTTTACCGCTATCTTCTCACAAATGGTATCTTTCTACTAATAACTCTTTTTACCGACAGATTCTTTTTACCAATAACTCTTTCTGCTAATAGATTTTTTTTACCGATACCATTAGTTTAAGTATACATGACATTATTCATACAATTTTTATTAGCTAAAATATTAATAAACTAGTGTGGTTTCATTGCAACAACTATCCCTTATAAATATTTTTCTGGAGTCAAAGTTTTAGCTAATACCCTTGGGAAGCGCAATACTTGTTCCTTGTTTCTCTCATCGCGTTCTTTTGAGTGTGCATGCCGGCTTCTACCTACCCTATTAGTCGACCAGTCATAATAATCATTCTCAAAGTCGGAAGAGTAGGAAAGTTTTTGCTTTATCATAAATTCTCACATAGGAGGATGCGTGACACCATTAACAAGTCTTTTTTAAACGGACAACTATCGATTGGTGACAATTTTGATTGGTGACTATCGATTGGTGACAGTATCGATTGGTGACAGTATCGATTGGTGACTATCGATTGGTGACAGTATCGATTGGTGACAGTATCGATTGGTGACTGTATCGATGGTGACAATTTCATACTGAGACGCAGTTTTATTCCGAAATCCAAACAAACAAAAAACATTAACGGCTTGAGTTCAGAAAGTTTTTTCAGAAGTTCACGAATATGAGTTATCTCTCCACCTGATCAGTCCCCGTGGGGGGATTCGTCACTGCAGCCACATTAACAACCACGGGCACACACGATGTTCAAACATCAAAAAGATTAATTTCGCTGGATCACCTTCTCTATGATTTCCTCTGCTCGCTCTCCACCTCTTCTTCCACCGAAATCCTCAATTGCGTCGATGCTCCCATGCACCGCATCAAATGCCCCACGCGCTGCAGATTGCTCCGAAGCTTCTCTGCAAAGTTCTCGTCTCCACCTGCTCCAAGAGATTTCGAAATACACTTCCGCTGTTACAATTCCTCGGTGAGCTGATGACAAAGTTCGGATTGTGTGCGCGCGGCTGTCTCCCCTCAAACACATCATAGGCATTCATCTCTCTGAGTGTTAGCTGAAAAAGTAAACAATAAATTGCATAAAGAGCGATCTTTAATGCTTGGTTACTCTTACATCTTTGAAGCATGCTATCCACTCTCCTAGCGGCGCTTCGTTCTGAAGTGCGCAAATCTGAACTGCTCAATGGACTAACGGATGAGACAAATCGAAAGTCCATACCTCCGGATTGACCAATTGCAGGGCCCCAAGCATTCTGACAACACGCTGCACATTCTCATCATCTCAAAAACACCGTAAGACCCTCAGCTGTATTTGAAATTGGATCATAAATTCGATAAATTACAATCATCTAAGATTACCTGTCGATTGCCCTTGTTTCACGTGGAATAGCAGAGTTGACATCAACCTCGGGAAGTAGCGTTGGAAGCAGTGTATGCTCCATTCTCACAATTAAAATGGCTCGCTTGATTCGAATCGTCCGTCGAGCGAATCCAAAGCGCAAAGACTAAAAGAAAACGAAAAAAATGCGAGAAAAACGGAATGAAATAAGAATAAACATACTCTTTCTGAACAACCTCTTGTACGAACTTCTCATCTTGTCTTTTCATGAGGCAAATACAAACGGAACAAAATCGTTTTATTTCACAAAACCAAAATAGGGTATTCTGATAAGAGCAAATGGAGCATACTTAAGGTACCATCACACACGATATCCCTCGAGCGACAAAGCAATTCAAGTTGCGGAGTGTGCAAAAATCAAAATTGAGTCATCTGATAAGTGATGGCTATCTACCAAAAAACAAACTAACATTAAATTACCTCCGAACAAAAGCAGTCTTCCCTTGATTTTCATTGTTGTCGCAACAATTCGCCCTCAGCGTGCATCTTAGCGAAAAGTGTTCGTTTCTTAAAGCCTTCAAACTCCGCAATCACCGAATTGCTTTTGCGCGCTCGCGCCAGAGGTTTGAGACGTAGCGTTCTTGTTCGCACAGGCAGCTCCCCGAATCTCTTGCATTGTTGCTGAAACACCAAAAGTAAATAAATTGAATGAGGGAAAATAATAGAGGAGTACTTCTGCAACGGCGTATACTTCTCGACGATCTTCCTATGATACGGACAGCAGCTGAAGAGACAGTTTCACGCGTGCCACTTGCCAACTTTGCTTGCATAATCCTCGACAGCAATTCCAGTCACCTGAAACTTGCAAAAGAATCGTAATCAAAACTCTGGAAAATAGTAAAGATAAAATTACTAACCTCGCCAAAAGTCTTGGCTCACAAAAGTGCTCGTTTTTTGGCGCCGCATCCAGGCAGGTGTGCTTGTGAGATCGGCCCTCATTGTTGGAAGTGGATTGTCTGCACATTTAGCCTTAGCAACCACGCGACCGCATCCCGAGCAGACGAAATAGCAAAGCTGAACTCCATCCTTCTTTGAGGACTTCTTTCATTTCGTCCGACCATTATATAGCACATCAGCGGATTGACCGGCAAAGCGTGAGTGATAGCTCTCATTCCGATCGTTCGAGTAAGTTAGCGACAGAGCAGCCATCTAAAGGCAGTAAATAACGAGAATCAGCGATTTAAGGCTGGAAGAGAAATATAACAGAACAACGAAGAGAAATATAATAATAACATTTGGGTTTCGGAGTAAAAATCGCGTTTCGGTGTATAACATTGTCAACCATCGATAGTCACCGATCGATACTGTCACCAATCGATAGTCACAATCGATACTGTCACCCAATTGATAGTCACCAATCGATACTGTCACCAATCGATAGTCCCAATCAAAATTGTCACCAAACGATATTTCTTTAAAACGGCTGTTATTAGCCTGGTTAATTTGATCTTATGCGACCATTGAGGACACGGTCATACACATCCACAGCTGATGTGCAAACATAGGTTCAGTGCCGTGACCACCAATATAAGTGTTAAAAACCAATTATAAAGTAGTTGCAGCTCCGGTATATCCTCCATACTGCATAGAAAATAAATAGTGTAAACTAATTTTTTGAACCCTACCGTATATTCTCTAATAGAAGCCTCTCTCTATAGAAGGCTCCCTTGAGACCTATATATCAGCCGAAAAAGAAATGGCAATTTTTCTCTTAGTTGCACGAACTGACCTGATTCCCTTTTAAAATTTTGTGAGCACGCAAAAATCTCAAAATCGACCCAAATTTTTCCGACTTTTTTAGGGTTGAAAAAAGAAGCCCGGGCCTTCTAATAGAGAATATACGGTATGTTAGAATAAAA
>SADC01000791.1:0-47185 GCA_004194705.1 Ditylenchus dipsaci | reverse complement strand
CTGACCACGCAACGGTGGGTATTTGAAGATAATGCAACCAATAACGTTCGAAACCAGACAACCTAACCACACCACGGTGGGTATTTTAAGATAATGCAAGCCGACTAAGTTTCGAAACCAGACAACCTAACCAAACCACGGTGGGTATTTTAAGATAATGCAACTAACAAGCTTCGACACCAGACAATTTAACCACACCACGGTGGGTATTTTAAGATAATGCAACTAACAAGCTTCGACACCAGACAACCTAACCACACCACGGTGGGTATTTTAAGATAATGCAACCAACAAGCTTCGACACCAGACAACCTAACCACACCACGGTGGGTATTTTAAGATAATGCAACTAACAAGCTTCGACACCAGACAACCTAACCACACCACGGTGGGTATTTTAAGATAATGCAACCGACTAGTTTCGAAACCAGACAACCTAACCAAACCACGGTGGGTATTTTAAGATAATGCAACTTATAAGCTTCGACACCAGACAACCTAACCACACCACGGTGGGTATTTTAAGATAATGCAACCAACAAGCTTCGACACCAGACAACCTAACCACACCACGGTGGGTATTTTAAGATAATGCAACTAACAAGCTTCGACACCAGACAACCTAACCACACCACGGTGGGTATTTTAAGATAATGCAACCGACTAGTTTCGAAACCAGACAACCTAACCAAACCACGGTGGGTATTTTAAGATAATGCAACTTATAAGCTTCGACACCAGACAACCTAACCACACCACGGTGGGTATTTTAAGATAATGCAACCAACTAGTTTCGTAACGAGACAACCTAACCACATCACGGTGGGTATTTGAAGATGATGCAACCAACTAGTTTCGAAACCAGACAACCTCACCACACCACGGTGGGTATTTTAAGATAATGCAACCAACTAGTTTCGTAACGAGACAACCTCACCACACCACGGTGGGTATTTGAAGATGATGCAACCAACTAGTTTCGAAACCAGACAACCTAACCACACCACGGTGGGTATTTGAAGATAATGCAACCAACTGATTTCGAAACCAGACAACCTAACCACACCACGGTGGGTATTTTACGATAATGCAACCAACTGATTTCGAAACCAGACAACCTAACCACACCACGGTGGGTATTTTACGATAATGCAACCAATTAGTTTTCGGGTGATTTTGAACTTTTTGTCTGTAATATTAGCAGCAAAATTTTTGTGTAGAGAATTTCAAGCGGAAGTTGAATAACAGTGAAAATATTCCGCTTGTGATATTCATCTATGTCTTATCTTATCATATACAAACCACCCCTGAACCCGAAATTTAACGCTGTATCTGATTCCAGTTTCAAAAGCACTTTTGACTTATTATTTCTCGAAAAATGAGCATATTTTAAGATTTTGATTAATGAAAAACAGAAAATGCACACAAAACACAAAAGATTTTCAATTCAATCATCTTCGGCGTCACCCAGATAAGCCAACACCTCGATAAGCCGACACGTTGAGTTTTTTTCATTTAGGTGTCGCCTTATCGAGGTTCGACTGCTGTGTTCAAATCAAAATCTGCAAAAATGCTTACTACCTACCAGTGTTTGCGAAAAGCAGAAGCAGAATTGCACATGCAGAAACAGCATAATTTCGAAAGCAGAAGCTGGATAATCTTCTGCTTGTGATATTCTGCTTTTTTAAATAACTGCTACCTAGTAAAAAGTGAATTTTCCGCTTTTTAATTTTTTAATTTTCGCCGTTTTTAACGTCTTTTTGTCTGGATAAGCAGCAAGCGACTCCAAGTAAATCGATGGATCCGTGACTACAGGGTGTATCTAAAATCAAATTTGCCACTCTGCGAAAGCAATTTGAACAGATTTTTCGAAGCAATTTGTGAACGCAGCTCATATTTTATCTACTCTTCTAAATTTTAGTCTCCAACACACTCTAAATAACGTTTAGTGTGTGTTGGAGACTCAATATCAATTCGGGTGTAGTGAATAGTTTAACTTATCCAAGCATAGACCACTCGAAAAAATTGGTATACCTAACACTTTGCCTGGTCGATTTCCGAATTTTTTGGAAATCTTCACAGTGTATGTAGCCAACCAAATAAGAGTTGAAATACCGGATAACCATGCCAGAGCATGGCAGATTGCGGGACTGCCTGACAACTAAGGTTCGACTGTAGTTTTCTATTGAATGAAGTGGGGTAGCATCCGATTTCCAAAATTTCGGAAGTCTCATCAGTGTATGATCCTTGACCATACACTGATAAGATTCCAAACACACTATAGTTTTTCCTGTTCTGTTAGTTGCTGGGTTCAAGAGAAAGGCTGTATGCTTGGAGAACTTAAACTCTTCACTACACCCGAATTCATATTGAGTTCATATCTCCAACACACTCTAAATGTTATTTTCTATGTGAAAAATTTAGAAGAGTATAAAAAATATGAGTTGCGTTCAGAAATTGCTTCGAAAAAGCTGTTCAAATTGCTTTTGCAGAGTGGTCAATTTTTTTGGATACACCCTGTAGTCACGGATCGATCGATTTACTTGGACATGCTTGCTGCTTATCCAGACAAAAAGACGTTAAAAAGGGCGAAAATTAAAAAGCGGAAAATTCACGTTTTTAGAAGGTAGCAGTAATTTACAAATCGGATACAGCGTCAAATTTCGGGTTCAGGGGTGGTTTGTATATGATAAGATAAAACATTAATGCACTTATTCAGCCATTTGACGTATAATGAAACTCACACGATTGTTTTGCTCGTGTTTCATAAATATAATTTCTATATGTAGCGAAATTTCCAAATCTATCCGTAACTTTTGCCGCTAATGAATATCGTGACAAAAGTTTCCTAACAACCTGGTAAAGCCAATTTTATCTGACAGTTAAAATTTCATCAGTCAGACAAAAAATCATTTTGAATAATAATCAGTGAAAAACAAAAAAATTGGGTGTCACAATTGCAATCCTCATAAAATTAATGGCTAGACTTCACTTGGCCCTCCCCACGCCTGACCCACTTTTGAGGTGAATTTTTAAAAACCGATTGCATATTCGTGTTTCTCGACCCGGATTTTCACGGGAAATGATCATCAGATTCTGTGAAAGTGAAAAAAAAAATATTTTTGCGATTTGCCTTGGTCCCCCAAGGTAGAATTTTAGAAAAATTTGAACAAAAATTATTTTTTAAATTGGCGCCTTTTGAATTTTAAAGTAATTAAGGGCTGTATAAGAAGGGGAAGGGAATAAAAGGGGCCTCTAATGACTCAGGGCCCACTAACAAGAAGAAGTTGAACATAGTTTTGAATATTAGGGCCTACCGCATAAATAAACTCTGGTATGCATGCTCTTTCATGCATCCAGAGTCACTTTCGAGTTATTTGTGTCTAAGGTAGTGGGTGTGGGCATCTTAACTCCAAGCCCCAAGCCCCTGCGCCCCCGAAGAGGGCGCAGGGGGCTTGAGAGTTTGAGATGCGCGCACACACATACCTTAGACATGATTCCGAGAAGTACCCTTGATCATGAAATGCATATAGAG
Source organism: Ditylenchus dipsaci (assembly GCA_004194705.1). NCBI lineage: Eukaryota > Metazoa > Nematoda > Chromadorea > Rhabditida > Anguinidae > Ditylenchus > Ditylenchus dipsaci. Next base: position 43,650 of record SADC01000791.1, on the reverse strand, counting down.
TATCTTTTTGCCACGGCCCAGTTGAAAAACACGGTGAGGCAGGCGAAGAATACAAAAATTTTGTATTTAACGTATTGTATTGTATTTAACATACTGCCATGAAAGTGGCCCCCTTTTATATTCTTTCCCTCCCTATACAGCGCCTTATTCCCTTTAAAATTCAAAAGGCTGTATTACACATTAAAAAATATTTTTGCGATTTGCCTTAGTCCCCCAAGGTAGAATTTTAGAAAAATTTGAAAAAAATTATTTTTTAAATTGGCGCCTTTTGAATTTTAAAGGAATTAAGGGCTGTATAAGGGCTACATTACAGTCATCATCTTTTTGCAAGTTATTTTTTGCCAGTCTCCGCCTGTTTGTCGCCGTTTTCATTGTGAAAAAACAGATCAAAACATCCTAAAAACGTCATTTTTGACACCCTTGGGCAAAGGCAACGTTCTCAACTCCTACTTATTTTTATCTTTAACGAATGTTAAGCAGTATATGTCTTTGTTTGTTTCTTGTGAGTCGAACATGATAATTAACATGTTGCTCGAGTATTTCGGCGCTAGTTTACCATATTCAAATGTGCTTGAAATAAAAGTCTGCCCTCTGTATTTCTCGCTAAATTCTCACTAAGTTACAGGTAATGGTAAAAAGTAGAGGTAAAGCTGAAGGTGAGGGTAAAAGGTAGAGGTAAGGGTAATCTTTATCAATACGGGCCCTGGTAAAATGTCGTAAAATTGAGCGTAGACTGTTGATGTATGTTTGTATTCATATGAGCTTGAAATGTCCATTAATGTTTTTTTCGAAGTATGAAACGAACACTATGCACTATTAACTTTTTAATAAAGTATTTGAAAGGAAAATAAGATAGTTTGCACAAATTAAAGAATTGGCTTTAGGATTCTTGGCAAATGACCACCAGCATGATTATAGCACTGAAATTAAAGCAAAAGGTTGACTAGCACAAAGCCTACCGACTTTTGTAGATTCTAATCAAGTTGTCGTGCGAATATCACTAGAACACCACAACAACCAGTAACAAGGCCTGTGAAGAACACCTGCCAACTCACCAGATCTCAACTTTGGGTAATTTATTTGAGAACTAGTTCCAATGGTGTCAAATTCGTTAGTCCGTAAATTACCAAGCTCACTTAGCTTATGACCACCAGCATGATCAAAGCACTGAAATAATAGAAAAAGGTCGCCTAGCACATAGTCTACCGAGTTTTATACATACTGATTGAAGTTGTCCTGCGGTAACCAGTAACAAACCTTCTGAAGGACACCTGCCAGCTCACCAGATCTTAACTTTGGGTAATTTAGTTAAGAGCTACAGTATTTTCTCTAATTATACACGCCTCTAGGGTTGTCGACCGGTTGAAATTTTCGACCGGTCGAGTCGATGGAAGGTCGAAAGTCGAAATATTCGACCGGTCGGGTCGAGTCGAGTCGAGTCGAAGGACGAAATTTTTGACCGGTTGAGTCGAAGGTCAAAATTTTTGACCGGTCGAGTCAAAATTCGGACAAATGCACATAACAGCACAGTGAATTTTTATTGAAAAAAACTTCAAAGAAATACATCATATTACTTCTTCCAACAAATTATCAATAATTTTTCCTGGCTCGTTATGTTTTGTTTCTCTCGCCTTCTTCAAGATTTCATCCGCCAGATTAGCTTTGATGATGAGCAGGTTAGCTGCCGTTTGCTTCGCCAACCGAGATCTGAGCAAGTTAACGACAGAAGGTTGGCCTTGGAGAAACATCTTAACAACGCCACGTTCTAGAGAGAGATCGACAAGCATTTGCGAGACAAGATTTAAAAAAAAATTGAAAAAAAACGAAAATTTTTATTTGATTTTTTTTGTCTTGAGTGGAATTTCAGATCACAGTGAGTTCTCACTGAAATAGTTTTTTTAAAGACAAATTTACTACGCTATTCCACCCAAAATTGTGTGCTGAAAACAGTTTGTTGGGACAAAAATCCTGTTTTGACTCGTGCAGTTATATTCGTGCAGGCTATGTACTCCGAAAATTTCATTCGTCATGAGAACATATACAATTGAAACAAAAATTTTCTTTGATGGAAGTTCGAAAGTCGAAATTTTCGACCGGTCGAGTCAAAGGTCGAAAGTCGAAAAATTTCGACTTTTCGACCTTAAAGGTCGAAATCGACCGGTCGAGTCAACAACCGTACACGTCTCTGTAATTTTACACCACTCTCTAATTATACACTACCCTATACGAAGAGTTAAAAATTTTTAAACCACTCTCTAATTTTATAAAAAGCTCCAAAAGCTAATACTAGGTAACTACAAAATCGATTTTATAGGAGCATGCCCGTGCGTTGCACGGTTAAATTTGAATTTCCAATAGGCGTGGACCAATTTAATGCGCGAGACCAATAAAATTCGAATTCAAATTTTCATCTCTATTATATGTGCTGTAGGATATCAGACGTGTGCTACGCAATTCTCATGCAAATTTTATTTATTTTTTGTCAATTTTTTAGTGAATAAATATGTCTGCTAGCAATTTCTCGGTGAGTCCGCTTTCAGTGCTCACTATCGCTTTCAAGAATAACGCTCAAGTCATCGTCAATTGCTGAAACAACAAGAAGCTGCTTGGTCGCGTGAAGGCCTTCGATCGGTAAAACATTTCACTGCTTTTCGTCCATATTTTCATTCCATTCTTCCATTCCTTTAGACACTTCAATATGGTCCTGGAAGATGTTCCTGAGCTCTGGACAGAAACACCGAAATCAATTATGTGTTCACTCTATACATAATCTATTCGATTGCCACTATGTTTTAGGCAAGAGCAAGCCGAAGAAGAACGCAAAACCGGTGGCCAAAGATCTGTTTATTTCAAAGATGTTTTTGCGAGAAGACTCCATCATCGTGGGTAAACTTTTTTCCTAACTCTCATTTTTATCAACTCTGGATACATGAGAACAATATGCATACCAGAGTTTCTTTATGCGGTAGGCCTCAGCTAACAAAAATACGTTCGAATTCCATCTGTTTTAGTTCTTAACGATATATAAGTATTGTTTTCGGTTCAATTACCTTGGGGGACCAAGGCAGTTGGTCAACCTTCGGTAACCAACTTTTTTTTGAAAACTTTACTTTTTAGTGCGGAAATTGTTAGGAAAAAACTTTCTTATAGTTTCTGGCGTATAAAGTTACTAAGGCGACGTTTAAACCTCATTTACAGTTAACCAAAAAAAGGTACCGAAAAAACATTATTCAACACGGTCCACCATGAACGGCTCTGAGATTTATATTACTGGGAAAAATTAGTAACAATACTAGAAGGCAAGCTGCGCCGATAGCGCATCAGTCGCGTTTTCTTCATGTCAATAGTACAAATTAGTACGCTTTGCTTCGATTTCTGCCATCACTGCGGCTAGATTATTGGTTCACGTGCACGCTAATTGTTAGAAAAATATTTTGGTTCGGTAATTTACGTAAATTTTCCATGGAGACTTTATTGCATTCAACTTTTTTCCTCATTACAGTCTGTCGGAAAGTTGAACGTGAAAGGTCTCCATGAAGAATAAACATGAATTACCAAACCAAAGTGTTTTTCTAACAAAACAACTCATATTCAAGCGTCTCAGTAAACGCGATTTTGCGACTTTTGATTTTACAAACTTTTTCTCGAAGTGGTGTATAAAAACAGAAAAGGTAGTATTACGGGGTCCCAAAGAATTACAACTTTTTTTTTATCTCATGCCACCTTGGGTCTCACTTCAAATTCTGAAAAAAATATGAGTTAGTAAAATTTTCATTTTCGTGTAATTAAAAACATTATTCAAGAGAGTCAACTTCTACAAAACTAGTTTCTTTTCCTATTTAAGTATCAAAATGTGCTCAACTGAAAGAACAGGTCAAGATTTACTGCGCCAAATGTGCAGCCGAAGGCTAGGATATGCGCAAGACAACTAAAGACAGTTTAATAATCCGCATAGCGAAATTTCCGCGATCTTACAAAATGTCAGTGCCTACACTGGGAAAAATGCGGGAAAATAAGTCAGTGCCTCCAGCTATAATAGATGCGGACTAGAAGGCACGCTGCACCGATGGCACATCAGATCCGTTTTCTTCCGAGAAACAAAAAAAGATACAAAAATAAAATAGTGGCTGAGTCACTACTATAGTACTGTCTCAGCGATTTAGCGATTTTCGATTTCAGAATTTTTTTTAAGTGATATTGAATAGTATATGATTAGCGGCTCAGCCACTCGCGAAATCGCGTCAATGGAGACGCTACAATATGAGTTGTTCTGTAAGAAAAAAATTTGATTTGGTAATTTATGTAAATTTTTCAGAAAGACCTTTTGCATTTAACTTTATTCCTCATTAAAGTCTGTAAGAAAGTTAAATGCAAAAGGTCTCCTTGAAAAATTTACATAAATCACCAAATCAAAATGTTTTTCTAAAAAACAACTCATATTTCAGCGTCTCCATTGACGTGATTTTGCTATTTATATGTTTTACATTATTTTTTTTATAAGTGGTATTTAAAATAATATGAGTAGTTGTTGAGCCACTGCTAATAGTACAAGTAGTGGCTGAGCCACTACTATAGTAGATGGCCGCTTCTTCCTTTCGTTTTTGTGACAGCGCTTTTTTGAATTCGTCTTCCGAGTAAAAATGGGTTTCTGTAAAAAAAAAGAGTAAAATGCTTCTATGCTCCTTGAAATACTTTTTCTCTTTGACTTTTTTTAAGTCCAACAAGTCGACTCAAGAGCACAGCCCTTTCTTGTTCTAGCCTGAACATTGGCTCACTTGTCATGTCCACCTGCACACTGCACGTTCTTCTCAGTTGCGGACGTTTTCCTGAACGTAATTAAATGGAATCTAAATGGTCTCCTACACAAAACTAACTTTTATTTACAAAACTCTCAGTTCCCTTTTGCTGGCGCTCATTATTTTCCTCTGTTTTCCTCCATCTGATGGCCGCTGCTTCCTTTCGTTTTTCTGACAGCGCTTTTTTGGATTCGGTTTCATGTTGGCTTTGCTTTGATTGTGATTCCTTCTCTTGGGCCAGCTTCGCTGAAATAGGAAATAACATTCTCACAAATTTGACATCATATGGGATTACCAAGTCGGATTATAGTCGCTCCCTTTGCTATTTCACAAGCTGTTTCTTTTGCGATTTTCCTAGCGCTATTTGCTTTCGTTAAAGCTATTCTTGCGTTTGAGGTTTTCGGATTGCTAGCTAGCTTTGTTAGTGGTTCTTTCTGCGCCGCAGTAGCATGTCTTGTTTGGACCATTGGGGTTGCCTGAAAACAAGAAAGTTTGATCTGAAATACACGACAGGAAAAAAAGTGCAAAACCACAGACTTTTTCATATGATTTATATACCAAAAGATAAACCAGACATTCAGCTACAAGAATAGTTGAGCCGATTTTTGTAAAATTGTTATTTTAGATACTAAAGACCGTTTAAAGCATACAACTGTCATTTTTCCGAGTAAAATTAGGGGTTTTCGCGTTTTCTGTCTAACTTTTGCATAAAACACCCTAAATTTGCATTTTTTGCATACCTCTTATGTACCAAAATGCAGAAAATTAACTCCTCTATAAGGCCTCGGCCTCCTTTTTTGAGGTTTGAAAAGTAGCTTGATATATCAGGCCAGTTACAGTTGCAAAACCAGATGAACTTTTTCGGCATATATTCCAAAAACTCCATTGACATCTTTAAAATTTGCGTGTTTTCGGAGCGAGTGATGGCTTGTTTTAATGCTCTTGATAAGAGGAACCGTTTGCAAATAAGCTAATGAGTGAATGTGCTTAAAAGATAGCTAAGATACTGGTTTTTAGTGTTCCGGAAAGATATCCGGCATATCTTTACAAATTGGCTGAAAATCAAACTTGAACACGAAACACACCTAAAATCCAGGCTAAAATTCATCATCTCCGATTTGGAGAGACTTAAAAACTTTTTTCGGAGCCTTCTAAATTTTTAGGTTTCGTGATTAAAAAAAAGCTCAATTATTGAATTTCAGGGTTCCGGGAAGATGGCGGATCATAAATTTACATAAAATGGGCGGAAAATCAAACTTGAACACGAAATTTACCTAAAATCCAGGCTAAAATCCACCATATCCGATTAAGAAGAATTCAAAAACTTTTTTTAAAAAAAATTTTTCAAACTTAAAAACTTTTTTTTTAATTTTTTTCTGGAACCTACTCAATTTTTGGGTTTTTTGCTCAAACGATAGCTAAGATGTCGAATTTCAGGGTTTTGGGCAGATATCTGGCATAAGTTCACGAAAAATTGTCCGAGAATCAAACTTGAAGGGGTCTGCAGGCGCCTATCGGCGCTAGAAACATTAACGTTAGAAACGGCAAAAAAAGTGTGGAAAGGCCATTTTTCAAAAACAAATTTTCGATTGCCATGGTCCCCCTGCGGTTTTCAGTCATTTTTTGCCTTGGTCCTCCTATAATTTTGGTCATTTTTAAGTATTTTACCTCGTTTTAGTCCCTGGAGCTTCGCAAAAAGACCTTCTTTATGCATTTTTGATCATGAGTCTTGCTCAGAATCATGTCTGAGGTAAGGGAGTGCGCGCATCTCTAACTCTCAAGCTCCGAAGGGGGCGCAGAGGGCTTGGAGGCTTGGAGTTGAAATGCGCACACCCACATTCCTTAGACACAAATCACTCGAAAGTGGCTCTGGATGCATGAAAAAGCATGCATACTAGAGTTTATTTATGCGGTAGGCCCCAGTTAACAAAACTATGTTGAAATCCCATCTTTTGGAGTCGAAAAATGACCAAAATACATAGGGGGGGACCAAGGCAAAAATGACTAAAAACAACAGGGAGGACCAAGGCAATCGAAAAATCTGGTTATTTTGCGCATTCAGGCAGACTAATCGTTCGAGTGCATTCATGGTAAGGGTAGATCATCCACCCTACCTGTGAAACCACCTACTCTTCCTCGCCTATCTTCACCTACCCTCATTTATCCTCGCCTACCCTCGCTCATCCTCGCCTACCCTCGCCTCGGTTGGATGACTTTGTGCAAAAATTTCTTATACTTTTCGTGACTGATCCAACTGAATCACTTATTAGGTTTAATTACCTTCATCGCAGCGCCTCTCAGAGTGGAATTACTTAAAAATTTTGGTTAATGAAGGTCGACTAACTAAACCAGTTGAACCCGTATAAAAATATCCAAGGAGAAGTCAACACTATTTACGTTTTACTATGAAGGGTCCAAAAGTAAGCAAGTGCCTGTAATATTATTCATTGGTCCTAAATAAACATCTTTGCGTGAAAGTGGTGCAAAAAATCAAAAGTGGTGTAAACTAGAATGGAGGTGGTGCACTAAGAAAGTGGTGCATAAAGAAAAGAAAGTGGTGCATCAAAAAAGTGGCGCAAAAAAGAGTGAAAGTGGTGCAAAAAGATTGGAAAATCGGTGCAAAGAAAAATATTCTCCTTCATGTAGTTAAGAAAATATCCCTTCGACTAAAAATAAAAATTTTTTTCATCAAAGATCCCTGAAATGTCTTTTGAAAATCGCAGTTTTTTTCAAAAACTGTAATATTATTTATTATTTGTGTCTTCGCGAACCTCACTATTTGGAGACATAATTAAAATATTCAATGCAGTAGCTCTTTTAAGGTAATCGTTAAAAGAAATTTATTTTATTAGGCAAAGAGACACTCAACTTTATTTTTTATATAGCATCCGAATTCATAATCAGATCTTTGAAAAATCACATAAAATGTATGATTATTAAAGTTTATTACAAAAGTGTATATTTCAAAAAATGCGTAGTAACTTTAAAATGCTCTTCTTGCGTCACACTTATTGTTTTATTGAAACACGAAATATTGCATATGGAAGCCTGTTCTCTCAGCTAATAAATGAGCTATAAAACATAATATTTACCATAAAAATGCTTAAATAAATAAACAAAAACAAAAAAAATCACTAAAATTTTTGACCGAAAATCTAAATGCGCGCCTTTTGATTTTTTTTTCCACAAATAAGACAAGGAATGGTGCAAAACGATTAAAAATGCGTTTTTGGAAATTTCAAAACTTAAAGCTATGTATAATAAAGCGAGAAAGTCAGTGGCGCAAAGTCAGCAGCGGCGCCGCCGATGGTGACCCTAAAGACCTCAAAGTCGAGCCTATGGCTCGAATAGGAGAGGTGTCTCTAACAGAACAAACACGGTTAGAATATTATTTCTTCTTAAAATTCTTAGTTCACATCAGACAGCCTTTCAAAGTGTTATCTATCTTTGTTGTTGATATAGACAAAGTTTTTCGTTTCTCACTATGTTATTCATTTTAAAAATTCAATATGAAATCTCAGGTTGCAATTGAAAATGCTGAGATGAGAACTTCAAGTAAGCCGAACTAATAGCCCTATAAAAAATTCAGATACATTTCAAGAATCCTGAATTAATTCGGTTGAAATTGGATTTATGTAATTTATAATTCCAGGTTGCAAATGAGTATGTAAATAGAAATTACAAAAAAGAACGTTACTTTCAAAAAGATACTGAATAAATCAGGGACGGAGTATTCGGTATTAATTAAGAGGTGACGTTTTTATGTCATGTTTATTTAGATATTTTTTTGCAACTTTGTACTCAAACTGTAGCTCCATTTCTTGGCATCATTTTCAGTATATGGTTGCAAATGATTATGCGAATTAAATACGAGAAAAAATTGTGAACTCGACAAAAAGAAGTTTGGGTACATTCTCCGACTTTAAATGATGAGGGGATATTTTGACTAGAAAATGGAATTTTTCGATCCTCAGTTAATTAAATTTTCTTTTCAACCTATAATTTCTAATGCTGAACGAAATTATCCCAAATTCACCCGACAAAAAAACATCAGATCCTAATTTCGAAATAATTTTTTTGAGCTGACGGAAGAGAGACCTAACGTCTGGTAGCAAAGATAGACATCTAGAAAACGACAATCTTTTCAACGGGTCAAGATCATAGGCGAAAAATTTGTTTCAAAAAAAATGGATGAAAATTATGCCGCAGGTTTCACAAAAAGAATAAGTAGTATTTAATTGGTGTATCAGTATTCAATTGGCTAGCATACATTTGGCGAAAACGAAACTTGGCACACGTGGGTTTTGTCAAAACGAAACTTCCCAAAATCGAAAAATGGCGAAACTAAATTTGACAAAATGAAACTCGCCAAAACGAAGTCGGCAAAACAAAAGTTGGCCAAAAATCGCCTTGGTTCCCCTGTTGTCCAACAATAATTTCAAAAAAAATTGCTAGAAAAGACCAAGTCATCTTTTTTCTAGTGCAAATGCATATAGAGCTAATTTTTCTCGAAAATCGATAGAGCAATGATAGAGGAAATATTTTAGGAGTGATATAAACATGAACATGACTTGTTCTAACGGGTGCAGGCCGTTTGATCGCCACATATTCACATATTGATCAGGGCTGCCAGTGGAAGAAGAACAAAATCCCATGCGAAGACTATAAGCTACCGCTCAGAAAAGCCGATGGAATCACCGACATGTGGATTGATACGCACTCAAGGTATTTTCTCACTTTTGTGTTCCGAAAAAGTGTAGCCAGGTGATTTTTCGTTATATGAAGGTGGAATTCGAACAGAAATAATTTAGGTTGACGTGCTGGGGGCTAGACGGAGCATGCAGGCTGAGTTGGCAGCTGGTACTCGAGAGAATATCGCATCATCAGTCGTCCGAACAGAAAAGAAAATGCTCATTAAACTAGCTGGAAAAAGTGCAGGTTAGCTACATTTATCTATAAGACTTGATCCCTTTAAAGACTTACCTGAGGTTTGACTTATTTTGTTCAGCTTATCGTCAAGAAGCTCGTCAAGCTGGTGTCGCCAACAGAAATTCTGTAGCCCAAGGATTTTCCAGAGCTCGAAAGAAGCAGTTTTCGCTTGTGCCTGACTTTAAGGATGTGCTAAATGAAGACAGGTTCATCCTTCGGTGCACTGAACGTGGTTCAATTCCGGAGCATGAAAAGTACGGCGAACAACTCCTTCTCTTCGGTGGTAATCTTTTTGGCTATTCAAACATGGATTGAATGGATTGCTAACTTCAAAGAGGTAGTTTATTAGTAGTATATCTATTGCATGTAATCCCTATTTTTCTTATTCAGTTACAAAATGCAGAGGAAAAAAATATCAGCGATGTTGCTCACAGACGCCAGCCGCCGCGGAAGGAATCTCAAAACTCGGCAGCCTGCCCATCTTCCATCCTCATGGTTCAGCAAGAGTTTGATACTGTGCTTGACAACCAGATATACGACGATAACTTTGATGAGAAACTAATGACCTTCCTTCTCTATATCGGTTATTTGATGGGCTTCAGCAATCCATTGCCTCCAGTGCAACAGTCAGTAAGTGAGAATGAAGAAGAGCGAGTGGTCGGTGAAGACGAAGAAGAAAAAAATGCGGTCATGCACCTTTATGATTAAACCTTTGTTGTTACAGTTATTTTGATTGTTAATTTGGTTGTTTTAGGCGGATTGAAAATTAAACTGCTTTTGTCGTTTGTGTCGGTGTGCCAAAAAATTTATATGAGAGAAGAACTGAAAAGAACTAAGAACTGATGTTTTGAAAATGGTTGGTAATCCAGGGTCGGTAATCGATAGTCGGTAATCGAAACCGTCGGTAATCGATAGCCGTTCAAAAAAAGGACGTTTTGACTATTTTAAAAGAAAGAATTACCTTTTATCTAGTGCTCATTGCCATTTTAAATCGAAAATAAAAAGATTTTGACTAAAACTTCAAAAATAAAAAAAAAGATTTGGGATTCCGAAAAATAGACAAATCTTTTTTCAAAAAGGACATATGGCAGCCCTGTTCTCGACAGAAGTCATGAGAACAAAAAGTGCGCCTTCTTAAAAAAATAAACCCTTACTAGTGCCCTGATGGCGGAGAATTTTAATAATTTTAATATAATCGATATGGGGTTTTTTATTCGCTTTTTCGTGACGGGAATCATGGTCTTTGTGTGATGTCGAAAGATAATCCTGGATTATTAGAAGATTTTGTCTAAATATTGAACATCGAAATAGTTTCGGCTAACATTTATCCACCCAAACTAACTTCCAAGCACGAGCCAACGTTTTTTCCACCTTTTCTGTTCACTTTGCCAAATGCTCGAGAAGAACTGTGATTTTTTACAGCACAGTGAACCAGCTACATGGAGCGGCATTGCTTGAAAAGATGTACTGTTAGGCAGCGTTGTGTCTGTATTATCTTTCATGTTTTTGGCTGTTGTGTTTTCTGAAAGCTTCCAGTTTTTCCTTCATTCAGTTAGGCTACAGAATCGAAAATATTCTGAAATGCTGATAGGTGAAAGCTCCTGTCATTTGACACATAGTTTCTTCCACTTCGTCCCACTTGTCTTGAAAACCCCACTCATCAATTTTAGAGGGAGAAAGCTTTTTTCTGCATCTAGACTTCTTTTGCAGCTAATTGCCTTTGCAGCTAAAAGACTTTTTTCTGCAGCTCAAGCACTTTTTTGCAGCTATTTTTTTTAATGAAAATCTGCTTATTTTATGCTTGTATTGTTGTTTTTAGCGAGGATTATTACACAGTTTAAGAGAGGAGGGTACGAATCATATTTTGAGCTCTCAGGTTCAAATCCCGCTTGGTGCACACCCTATTTTTTACTCCATTTTAGTTAGTTAACCCACCTCCAGGGCCAAAAAGTATCCAGCAATCGATTGATGTCATTTCCAGCACTGCTTTGCTGTCGGCAAGTACCTCGATTTTGTGCAAATGACCATCAAAATAGAGGCAACCAGCTAGAAGTCATTAACTTTTGTTTTCATCACCTCCTTTGCTATCGATTTTGTTAACTTCTCAAAATGTGATATTAACTTTTCAATAAACTGGTATCGGAACCCTACAATCGCAGCGTCATTCCCAGTTTATAATTGTTTGCACTTGATGAACTCGAGTCCGACGCTTAGATGCCTTTAAAGCGTATAGAAAAGAAGCAGTGACAAATAACAGTAGAATATACACCAATCAAAGCTGTGAGAAGAACCCAAAAATGATGTATTTTCGGATAAAAAGAAGGCGTAAGCGAAGTCATGGCTTGTTAGTGAGCTCCAGCAGTTTATGAAACTCTTTGCTGGTGGTTATTTGGATAGACAAGAGCCTGAGCGACCTTTTAATAACAAAATTGTGCGAAAAACATCAACGATGGAGTAAAAAATAGGGTTTGGACCGAGCGGGATTTCATTAAAAAAAATAGCTGCATAAAAACTTTTAGCTGCAAAAAAAAGTCCTTTAGCTGCTAATAAAAGTCGATTAGCTGCAAAAAAAAGTATTTTAGATGCAGAAAAAAGTCTTTTAGCTGCAAAGGCAATTAGCTGAATAAAAAAGTCTTTTAGCTGCATAAAAAAGCCGATTAGCTGCAAAAAGAGCTTTCTCCTTTCCAGTGTACTCTAACGAGGAGGTTCGATTTTGCGATCATCGTGCTCAGGAGGTCTGAAAGCTCTCAGGTAGTCAAACGTTAAAGTCAGGAATTTTCGTGTTAAATGGGCATAGCAGCGCGTTACACGGTCAATTTCAAATTTTCAAAGGGCGGGGACCACACTTTCAAGACAAAAAACATTTGATTTGAAAATTTTCCTTTAAATTTTTTATAATTTTCACCGAAAAAAGTTAAATAAAACGAAAAATAGTCACCAAAAACAAAAAATATAAGAACTCGGTGACAATAAAAAGTTTTTCGGTGACAATATTAAAAAATTTAAAGGAACATTTCCAAATCAAATGTTTTTTGTCTTGAAAGTGTGGTCCCCGCCTTTTGAAAATTCGAAATTGACCGTGTAACGCGCTGGTATGCCCCTTTAAAGCATCAACACTTGACCCTACCACATAATCAAAGCATATAAACGCCAAGCCAGAGGCCCAGCTATCCAAAATTTGATCAAACACTCTGAAGAGGTTTGTCACTATTAGAAAACTTTTAGTATTCTAATTAAACACACTTGACTGTAAGCTTTTGGGTTCAATAGTTTTCGCTGATTCACAGCTAGCTGAGTTTAATGTATTATCATGAAGTTAGAGACCAAATGACTCTTTGCTGTATTTAAATTGACTTGAAGTTAGCAAAGACCACAAGCAGCTATTCGTAACCTCTTTTGTGTAATAGAGTGATACACCCCTGATTAAAAATCGTGAGATTTGCTTGAGAAATAGCTAGTGGTGCCGATATATTAGACAACATACGCTGGATCTTTCGGTCGTTCCCACAACCAATCTTCGAGCCCTAGTTGCTTTGAAAAATTGATTGTTAAAGAGGCTTGAGTTCAGAATCCCCCCCCCCCACGGGGACTGATCAGGTGGAGGAGATGACTTCATATTCGTGTTTCTCGACCCCGATTTCATGAGAAAGCCGGCTGTTTTTTTGGTTCTGAGAAAAAAAAAATTTTTCGAACCACAGGGGGGGTATCATGGTTTTTTAGTCAAAATTTGAAAAATTTAAATTGGCGCCTTTTGAATTTTAAAGGGATTGAGGGCTGTATAGGGAGGGGAAGGGAATAAAAGGGGGCCACTGATCACACAGGGCCCACTAACAAGAAGATGTTGAACATAGTTTTGAATACTGGGGCCTACCGCATAAATAACTCTGGTATGCATGCTTTTTCATGCATCCAGAGTCACTTCCGAGTGATTTGTGTCTAAGGTATGTGGGTGTGCGCATCTCAACTCCAAGCCCCCAAGCCCCCTGCGCCCCCGAAGGGGCGCAGGGGGCTTGAGAGTTAGAGATGCGCGCACACACTTACCTTAGACATAATTCCGAGCAAGACTTTTGATCAAAAATGCATTTAGAGACTATTTTTGCCACGGCCCAGTTGAAAAACATGGTGAGGCAGTCGAAGAATATAGATATTCAAATTTATAATGTTCTGCCATAAAAGTGGCCCCCTTTTATTCCCTTCCCCTCCCAATACAGCCCTTATTCCCTTTTAAATTCAAAAGGCGCCAATTTAAATTTTTCAAATTTTGACTAAAAAACCATGATACCCCCCTGTGGTTCGGAAAAATTTTTTTTTCTCAGAACCAAAAAAACAGCCGGCTTTCTCATGAAATCGGGGTCGAGAAACACGAATATGAAGTTATCTCCTCCACCTGATCAGTCCCCGTGGGGGGGGATTCTGAACTGCAACCGTTAAAGACGCAATGAAAAAGCAAGAAATAAAATGACTAGTCAAGACTGAAATGTGCAGAATAAATGACATGACGAAAGCAGAAAAGCGTCCTACTCTCGTGTAGGAACAACTGTGCTGTAAAAATTATGTGTTTTGCTACGAAAAAGGGTGTAACGTCAAATGCGTTTCAGTATCAAAATTAAATGTGCGCTCAAAAATATTTGAAACTTTGGATGTAAAACTGGCCCATGGAGCGCTGACTTTCCTAACACTACATCGTATCATAAGTTAGTATTTTATATTCGTATATACTTTTGGACTTTAGTGGGTTTCAGTAGTAGCATTTATAAAAACTCCACGAAACCTCTTTTTTTCTTAAAAGTAACCGATATAGCCGAAAACTTTTTTTTTCTATATTAAGTAATATGTAGGCATGAACCTGCTTGACATCAATCAGTGTAGGTCCATTACCTCGTCTAAGTCACTCAATTTTTTGACTTTTTTCGTGAATGAAATTAGCCAGCTGTGTACTTTTTACTTGTTTCGCCATGTTTCTCAACATGGAGCTTGACAAAAATAGCCTCTAAATGCATTTTTAATCAAATTTCTTGCGCATAATCATGCCTAAGGGAACTCTCAAGCCTCCTGCGCACCCTGTGGGGGTGCGCGGGGGTTGTTTTCTTGGAGTTGAGATGCGCATACCCACAAACCTTAGACAAAAATAGCTCGAAAGTGACTCTCACCCAGGTTGCTTATTGACAAAGCATTTTCCTTCCTGCTGTGTTTTTTTTCTGATCATTTATTTTTAATACATATAAATGATTACAAAAATAATTTCGGAATAAAAAAAGTGTCTCCCGCGCATTTGAATTTTCTGAATTCGCATTGTCATCAACAAGTATGGTCATTTAATTATAAGTGGCGTGGAGCTCGTGACCATAGAAAGGCACTAAAGGCTCAATTACTCGGCCATTCAAGCACATATATGATGGCTATGCTATCAGATACATATAGTTTTAACTACTTTTTCCATATTCAAACACATTTTTAATTAAGAAAATCGCACCGTTAGTATATTTTGACCATTATGTCACTATTCTTGTTTTATATTTCCTATCAAATAGAATATGAAGTTTCTTGATATCGTGACGACACTATGTGTGGTGCGAATTCTTTGTTGGATTGTTGTATTTATGAGCCTGACGGCGGATTAAAAACCGCTCAACGAAATGCAATTTGATAGCTCAAAAAATAGAGCTAGAAGTGCATTGTCAAGGAAACAAAAAAAATAGGAAAACAACCAGTATTAGAGAAAAGGAAGGGTGCTAGCATCAAAACAAAAAGTAGCAATAGCTACGAGATAATCAAGAAAAAACAGGAAAAAAGAGCAAAGGGCAAAAAGAAGCCGTGCAGGAAATATTGATCTAAACAAACACAAGAGACTGCCACACTGGCACCCAATCAGTAACAGCAACAAGAAGAAGAGACAGTATCTATGACTACGAGCTGAAAGACAACTGTAAATAGGATTACGAAAGTGGCAGTCGTTGCAATCCTTTCACTTTCATAAACTTTACAAATTTTTTTTCTCTGATTTCAATTTTAAAAGATTTTTTTTCACCCTTTTCATTTTTTCAATCCACTTGAAAAAAAAATATTTTCTTGTCATTTCTTTCTTTCAAATCCTTTTTGTATATTCAAAAAACATTTGCCCTAGGACCACCCCACATTTTTTCATTTATTTATTTATCTATCTTTTTATCATCTTTTATGATTTTCTTTCTCATCTTTCAAAAAAATTTATGATGTCAATCTTCCTGTTATTACTCACCAATTCTTGCAAATTTTCCCTGATTTTTCTTTTCTTGTCAAAATTCTTTTTTTAATGAATTTTGTATATAAACTTATTGTACTAGGACTATTTAAATTTTACAATCATCTAGTACATTTTGACCAATGCAGTCGAAGCGTACTAATAGTTTTGAATTTTGTTGTGCCAAGAATTTAGTCGTAACCAGTCAAAAATTCACTCAACTTAAATATCAGGTTCAACTAGAGTAATACCCAGACAGCAAAAGTCCAATAAAGTCACCGCAATTTCCCTAACGAGACTAAGATTTATAAGATAGTGATGACAGACAAGAAGTAATTCTAGGTGCTAGTACAAAACAAAAAATAACCAAGTAGGAGAAATAAAAGACTTTTCGGCGCTACCGGAGTATACCCCCCCAAATGAAATTTTTTTAAAGTGTTTCCAAACACCCTATATCGACCTAAAATTGCCTCAGAAGCTCGAAAAAGGCATTCTTTTTGTGTTCCAGTCAACAAAAAATTGAGTTTTGGGACCACCCAAATATACCTATTTTGACCATTTTTGAAGGGATTTAGGGCCATATTAGGGTGGGAAAGGACCAAAAAAAGGCCAATTTAGTGTGAAAAGGAAGATGTTGAACATAGTTTTGTTGACTGGGGCCTACCGCATAAATAAACTCTGGTATGCATACATTTTTTATGCATCCAGAGTCACTTTCGAGTGATTTGCGTCTAAGGTATGTGGGTGTGCGCATCTCAACCCCAAGCAACCAAGCCCCCTGCGCCCCGAAGGGGGCGCAGGGGGCTTGGTTGGTTAGAGATGCGCGCACTCACTTACCTTAGACATAATTCCGAGATGACTCTTGAACAAAAATGCATTTAGAGACTATTTTTGCCCAGCTCCAGTGACCAAAACATGCCAAAACAGGCAAATGGTCAAAATTTCAAAATGTCCAAAACTCAATTTTTTATTAACCAGAACTCAAAGATGATGTCTTTTTTGAACTCCCGAGGCAATTTTGGGTCGATATAGGGTGTTTTAAAACACTTTAAAAAAAATTTCATTTGGGGGGGGTATACTCCGGTAGGGTCGACTTTTCCTTTCATGATTTTTAATTTTCATATTCCCTATTAAGCTCGAATAGATTTTTTGGAATTTTCGAAAATTTTTTTTCTCGAATTTTGATCTATTTTCAGTATTTTTCGGATCTTTTGTCTCCAATTTTCGTTTCAAAAAATGTTGTGTCCTAGGACAATATGAAATTTTATTTTTTTCATTAATTTGTGAATCAAAAAGTTTCGGCCAAACTTGTAAAGCTCAAGATGACTTCTAAAGCTAAAGAAAAACGAAAAAAGAAAGCAGGTGAAATAACACAACAAGGAACAACAATATGATAGAGCAAAATACAACGAAAAATATATAAGAGACAGCAATGCACCAAAAAATTAAAAAGTCGAGGACTAGCGGAAATTTTTTTATCGAATTTTCATTCTTTTTTGTCTATTTTTTTTTGTTATTCATTTTTTATGTTCGAATTTTTTAAAAACTTCTTGTCCTAGGACGATTCAAACTTTTTTTTCATTGAAAGGTTTTCGAGAGGAAGTGACGGTGAATCAGCAAAATGGGAATAAATTGAAATAAATTTCGTGGCCTTACTAGTTGGTTTACTTGATTTTGTAGCACGGTCGGTGGCAATAAGTCATGCGTCGCACCATTTTTCTAGCTAAAATCGATCATAGTAAAAAAAGAACAAGGTTGGCACTAAAATAGCAATATGCTATGCAAGCAGGATAATAAAATTTGCGCAGCTATTGCACAACACACGTCTGACACAAAAATGCAATTACAACATAACTAAATTTTGAATTCGAATTTTTTTGGACTTACGGATTAAAGTGTTTCAGAAATTCAAATTACACCGTGTAACGCATGATCATGCTCCTTTAATTCGGCGCGTTCCGTCCTGAGTCAAGATGGTGCGCTTTCGACCTGAGCGCGAGTCGGATCAGAAGTGATCATTTTGTGGCTACTCATTTATAGATGGTGCAGAATACCACCTACTCCCACTTAAGCCAAAATGGTTTTTTAAATTTAGGCGCGTTAAATGATCAACGAAGAAGCTGTCTAAACCCTAAGACAGCCCAACATTAACAAAATAAAAGAATTTCGTTTTTTCAGCGGTTTGAATATTGTGTTGAAGGAAATCCCTGCGTTAATTAACTTTTAGTTTCATTAAGTCTCAAATTCAAAATTTTTTTTCTGAAAATTTAATTTGGAAACGTATCGAATAATTTTAGATCAATTATTATGAGTAGAATTTTTTGAAATTCATTCAAATTGTCACTGAAAAGTAAATTAACCCAGAAGTTGCCTTTCAACCGTATAATGCACAGTAATTCATAATACCGCTTTATTCAAATTTTGACTCAAAAGTTACTTTTGGGTTATTATATTCATTATATTCTTACTGTGCCTCAACACACAACTTTGGAGCGAATCTTTCCTGTACTCCAAGTCTGGCCAGGTTTTCTGATCGATAAATTTTGCAAGACAAAAAGCTTTTTCTTAGGTTTCAGAATTAAAATTTTTTGAACTCATCAAAAAGTGTAGGTCGACTTGTTTTTATTGACGAAGCTATCAATCAGCTTTGTACTGACCGCTGATTGTTGCAAAACCGCATTTTCAAACAGTGGTGACTGTGTATCCTCATAAAACCCCTCCGGCGTATTCTTTTGAAACTGGCGCACATATGCTTGTCGTCAATCCAGGGTTGTGACCACTACTTAAATTTGCAGGTCTACAAATTTGTTATGATTTACAATATCTACAGAATGATTGACTCTACTTTTTTCAACTATTCATTCTTTCTTAAACTTTTTGTTTACCAATATTTCTCGGTATAAGCAAAGTCCAGTAATAAACACATTAAACAATGAGCAATACTTTTTACTCACTAAAAGCTCTTGAAAAATTAAACGGTTCGGATATCGGTTCGGTTAGGGTGCCCGAGAATATTGGCTTTCGGTTATAGGTTCGAGTGCCCTGAAATTTTAGGTTTCGGTATCGGTTCGGTTAAAATAGAAATTTCTTAAGAATAAAAACTAACTCGTTTTTCCAACTTAAAATTGTGTGGGGAATTAGGATTGTCAGAAACAAAATCAATATTTCACCCACGCGAACCCCAAAACGTGCAGTGGGTACCTCCTGACTAGGTGGATGTCCCCCTGGATGGCCTAAAAGAAAAAAAATCAGCTTAAGTAAAAAATCCGTTTTTCTAAACTAAAAAGTTTGTGAGGAATCGTTTTTGTTGAGCTGATAACTTTGGGTTCATCGCCAAACTTTGCCCACTTGATTGCCCGTAAAAAAGCGAATAAAAAAACCGCAGCTCAATGTCAGTCTTAAGAAATCACTTTTGGCTATTTCATGAATAGTAATTTCTTGTACCATCCTTTTATCATAGTAGCGCCGAAAATAAATTTCAGATTAAGTTTCATGTTGCTTACTATTAAGGTTAACAGGTGATGTTTGACCTTCAAAACGTCTCAGTTTTGTAACTTTAAATTTGTAGTTTCGTATGTTCATTTCAGTGATGTGCTCCTGAAAATTTCGGCTCCTGCTCTGGCTCTTGTCTCGGAGCAGGAGCGCTCGGAGCCAGGAGCAGAGCTTATTCATAACTGTATTTGTGACAACATTTTTGAAAGTGTTTTGAAAACCGCGTACTTGTTCACTCAGTGGGCGCATTTTATATTTTTTCAAATCATGTTTTAATGGCTCCTAAGTAATTTCTATATCCTTTGAACGATGAAAAAAGTTGTTTTCTAAAACTTTTTTCATTAAAACCGATTTTTCGAACAAAAAGTTTTTGACTAAAATTCGACTTTTCACCTGGGGGACCAAGGCATGTTAAGTTTTTGGTCAAATTTCGTTCTAAATTTTTTTTTCGAATAATTTGTTTTTTATCTAAGAAAATGTTGGAAAACAACTTGCTCACTGTCTGAAGCATATAAAAATCACTCAGGAGTCGTTCAAACATGGTTTAGACAATATTATAAAATGCGCCCCCCCCTATGTGAACAAGTACCGAAATGCGTTTCTACTGATTTATTGATAATAACCGATTTTTTTATATTTCGTTAAAGGTTGGTTGCATATCGAGGAGCGAATATTTTGAACTCTCAGGCTTGATTCCCACTGGCTACACACCCCGTTTTTTAGTCCATTTTTAGTAGGTTAACTCACCACAAGGTCAAAAAGACTTTTACTTTTTTCTTTCTGTGGTAGCTTAAAAAAAGCCTTTAAAAATGATACGATTTCAACTTGAAGAAGTCATAGTTTTTTTGTAATATTGTTTATACGAAAATATGCATGACTGCACCAGATACATATAGAAATTATATTTATGAAAACACGAGCAAAACAATCGTGTGAGTTTCATTATACGTCAAATATCTGAATAAGTGCATTAATGTTTTAACTTATCATATACAAACCACCCCTGAACCCGAAATTTGACGCTGTATCCGATTTGTAAATTACTGCTACCTTCTAAAAACGTGAATTTTCCGTTTTTATATTTTCGCCCTTTTTAACGTCTTTTTGTCTGGATAAGCAGCAAGCATGTCCAAGTAAATCGATCGATCCGTGACTACAGGGTGTATCCAAAAAAATTGACCACTCTGCAAAAGCAATTTGAACAGCTTTTTCGAAGCAATTTCTGAACGCAACTCATATTTTTTATACTCTTCTAAATTTTTCACATAGAAAATAACATTTAGAGTGTGTTGGAGATATGAACTCAATATGAATTCGGGTGTAGTGAAGAGTTTAAGTTCTCCAAGCATATAGCCTTTCTCTTGAACCCAGCAACTAACAGAACAGGAAAAACTATAGTGTGTTTGGAATCTTATCAGTGTATGGTCAAGGATCATACACTGATGAGACTTCCGAAATTTTGGAAATCGGATGCTACCCCACTTCATTCAATAGAAAACTACAGTCGAACCTTAGTTGTCAGGCAGTCCCGCAATCTGCCATGCTCTGGCATGGTTATCCGGTATTTCAACTCTTATTTGGTTGGCTACATACACTGTGAAGATTTCCAAAAAATTCGGAAATCGACCAGGCAAAGTGTTACGTATACCAATTTTTTCGAGTGGTCTATGCTTGGATAAGTTAAACTATTCACTACACCCGAATTGATATTGAGTCTCCAACACACACTAAACGTTATTTAGAGTGTGTTGGAGACTAAAATTTAGAAGAGTAGATAAAATATGAGCTGCGTTCACAAATTGCTTCGAAAAATCTGTTCAAATTGCTTTCGCAGAGTGGCAAATTTGATTTTAGATACACCCTGTAGTCACGGATCCATCGATTTACTTGGAGTCGCTTGCTGCTTATCCAGACAAAAAGACGTTAAAAACGGCGAAAATTAAAAAATTAAAAAGCGGAAAATTCACTTTTTACTAGGTAGCAGTTATTTAAAAAAGCAGAATATCACAAGCAGAAGATTATCCAGCTTCTGCTTTCGAAATTATGCTGTTTCTGCATGTGCAATTCTGCTTCTGCTTTTCGCAAACACTGGTAGGTAGTAAGCATTTTTGCAGATTTTGATTTGAACACAGCAGTCGAACCTCGATAAGGCGACACCTAAATGAAAAAAACTCAACGTGTCGGCTTATCGAGGTGTTGGCTTATCTGGGTGACGCCGAAGATGATTGAATTAAAAATCTTTTGTGTTTTGTGTGCATTTTCTGTTTTTCATTAATCAAAATCTTAAAATATGCTCATTTTTCGAGAAATAATAAGTCAAAAGTGCTTTTGAAACTGGAATCAGATACAGCGTTAAATTTCGGGTTCAGGGGTTTGTATATGATAAGATAAGACATAGATGAATATCACAAGCGGAATATTTTCACTGTTATTCAACTTCCGCTTGAAATTCTCTACACAAAAATTTTGCTGCTAATATTACAGACAAAAAGTTCAAAATCACCCGAAAACTAATTGGTTGCATTATCGTAAAATACCCACCGTGGTGTGGTTAGGTTGTCTCGTTACGAAACTAGTTGGTTGCATTATCTTAAAATACCCACCGTGGTGTGGTGAGGTTGTCTGGTTTCGAAACTAGTTGGTTGCATCATCTTCAAATACCCACCGTGATGTGGTTAGGTTGTCTCGTTACGAAACTAGTTGGTTGCATTATCTTAAAATACCCACCGTGGTGTGGTTAGGTTGTCTGGTGTCGAAGCTTATAAGTTGCATTATCTTAAAATACCCACCGTGGTTTGGTTAGGTTGTCTGGTTTCGAAACTAGTCGGTTGCATTATCTTAAAATACCCACCGTGGTGTGGTTAGGTTGTCTGGTTTCAAACGTAATTGGTTGCATTATCTTCAAATACCCACCGTGGTGTGGTCAGGTTGTCTGGTTACGAAACTAATTAGTTGCATGATCTTAAAATAAACATTTTCGGAACCAGACCGGTTTCGAATGTAGTCGTTTGCATTATCTTCAATTACCCACCTTGATGTGGTTAGGTTGTCTGATTTCGAAACTAGTTGGTTGCATTATCTTCAATTACCCACCTTGATGTGGTTAGGTTGTATGGTTTCGAAACTAGTCGGTTGCATTATCTTCAACTACCCACCGTGGTGTGGTTAGGTTGTCTGGTCTCGAAACTAGTCGGTTGCATTCTCTTCGAATACCCAACGTGGTGTGGTTAGGTTGTCTTGTTACGAAACTAGTCGGTTGCATTATCTTAAAATACCCAACGTGGTGTGGTTAGGTTGTCTTGTTACGAAACTAGTCGGTTGCATTATCTTAAAATACCCACCGTGGTGTGGTTAGGTTGTCTGGTTTCGAAACTAATTAGTTGCATGATCTTAAAATAAACATTTTCGGACATGGTCACTCAGTACATGGTCACCTGACCTGTTCAATTACATCCAGATTACGGTCGGTCAATATTGATAATGTGAGTTACAACTCCGATTATCAGACTCAGTACCAGGTCACCTGACCCGTTCAATTACATCCAGATTACGGTCGGTCAATATTGATAATGTGAGTTACAACTCCGATTATCAGACTTAGTACCAGGTCACCTGACCCGTTCAATTACATCCAGATTACGGTCGGTCAATATTGATAATGTGAGTTACAACTCCGATTATCAGACTCAGTACCAGGTCACCTTACCCGTTCAATTACATCCAGATTACGGTCGGTCAATATTGATAATGTGAGTTACAACTCCGATTATCAGACTCAGTACCAGGTCACCTTACCCGTTCAATTACATCCAGATTACGGTCGGTCAATATTGATAATGTGAGTTACAACTCCGATTATCAGACTCAGTACCAGGTCACCTTACCCGTTCAATTACATCCAGATTACGGTCGGTCAATATTGATAATGTGAGTTACAACTCCGATTATCAGACTCAGTACATGGTCACCTGACTTGTTTAATTACATCCAGATTACGGTCGGTCAATATTGATAATGTGAGTTACAACTCCGTTTATCAGACTCAGTACATGGTCACCTGACCTGTTTAATTACATCCAGATTACGGTCGGTCAATATTGATAATGTGAGTTACAACTCCATTTATCAGACTCAGCACATGGTCACCTGACCCGTTTAATTACATCCAGATTACGGTCGGTCAATATTGATAATGTAAGTTACAACTCCTTTTATCAGACTCAGTACCAGGTCTTTGATTAGTATCTCTGATTAGTGAAAACTTTTCTTTCCGGAAATCGGTACATTTCGTCCGTCTGTGAGCTATTAGTGGCGGCAGCCTTGCAACTATGAGTCTGAACAATCAGAATGCTTTAAAAATGAGAAAAGTTTTTGCGAAAAACGAGATCACCAATCAGAAACACTACAACAAAAACTCTGACTTCTTAAGCACGTTGGCGTAGGAGTACATTGTATTTTAGATAGTAGTATATAGAGAATAATTTTTTTATTATAAATGGCTTTTGTAATTTTTAATAGCGATTCAAAAATTTGACCCTACTTGGATATACCACCCCCCCCCCAAATCAACTTTTTTTAAAAGTGTTTGCAAACACCCTATATCGACCTAAAATGGCCTCAGGAGTTCAAAAAATACATTAGTTTTGAGTTCTGGTCAATAAAAAATCGAGTTTTGGACACTTTTAAATTTTGACTTTTTACCTGTTTTATCATGTTTCGATCACTGGAGCTGGGCAAAAATAGTCTCTAAATGCATTTTTATTCAGGAGTCTTGCTCGGAATAATGTCTAAGGTGAGTGAGTGCGCGCATCTTTAGCTTTCAAGCCCCCTGCGCCCCCTTTGAAAGCGCAGGGGGCTTGGTTGGTCGGGGTTGAGATGCGCACACCCACATACCTTAGACGCAAATCACTCGAAAGTGACACTGGATGCATGAAGAAGCATGCATATCAGAGTTTATTCATGCGGTAGGCCCCAGTCAACAAAACAATGTTTAACATCTTCCTTTTTGTTTGAAATTTGTTCCTTTTTTGGTCCATTTCCACCCAAATACAGACCTAAATCCCTTTTAAAATGGTCAAAAAATAAAAATCGTTCGGTGGTGGTCCCAAAACTCAGTTTTTATTAACTAGAACTCAAAAAGAATGCCTTTTTTGAACTCCTGAGGCCATTTTAGGTCGATATACGGTGTTTGTAAACACTTTGAAAAAAGTTGATTTGGGGGAGGGGGTGGTTATATCCAAGTAGCGCTAAAAATTTTTATAAAATTGACACCTATAACAAAAAAAGTAGAATTATCAAATATTAAAAACAAAAATGCAGAAGTAAAACTACCTGCCAAAACTGAAAATACTGAGCGAAAAAAAAGTGAAAAAAAAACAAAAGGTAATCGCTGCACGTACGCACTATACTACTGCGATACTGATTTATTTTGGGTTATCAAATTTTCAAATCTAATTTATTATTAAATCAGTGGCAAGGACTGCAGCTACATTTGTATTAGGGTGGTACGGTTAGTTTGGCCCCACCAGGTTCTCGGTTAACCGCATTTCGGCGCACAGGTTTTCGGTTAGCATTCTTGTTTTAGTCAGTTAACCGGCTTTTACACAGTTTTCGGTTATTTTTTTGTCGTAAGTTAACCGGAATTTTGTTGTAGCCGGTTTTCGGTTAACCGACTTTTCCGTAAGATTCCGTAAGATTTTTTATGCTTCAGTGAAAAGAACCATACACTTGGATAAAATAAAAAAATTCATTCACAGGACGTCTTGTAGGTGAATGAATAAGATGTTTCACAGGAGCTGCGGGATCTTCTACATGACCTACAAGAGATTGAAAAAAGACTTGGGTAAGCGAGTACCCGAACGGCGAAAATACAACTAAACAATTTATTTCTCGGCGCAAACAAAATGCCGCGAAGCGGCACCAGTGTGCACCCAAAACATGTGTGCTCTATGTTCGTCACCGAAGAATATTTATAAATATAATATTTATTGTGAAATACAAAGGTTAATACAAAAAAATTATTCAGCGCTTGAAGCAGGGAGCGAAGCGACCTGCCGGACACCGCATGCGCGCCTTCTAGTAGAAATATTACTGAACTTCCTGAACGAGCCATGAAAGGATTTTATGAATTTGTTTGGATAAGCAGAAGTTTTTGCGCCTCTTTTCGAAAAAATGGCGTCTTTTTTTAAAAATTACGCATATTTTTCATTTTTGAACTTCATACCTTTTCAAACATGTTTTAGTTTCAAATTTCACACTAACGTGTAGCCACATATCTCAAATTTTTGATAAGTTGTGTCACCTGGGGCCGTAGTAACAGTGGTAGTAACAACTTCCGTGTCTAAAAGTGGAATATCTCGGAGTTCAGTCCACTTTTTGAAAAGCAGTTTTATGCAAAAAAAAGTTTTATTTTCAGATTTTATCACAATCATCAAAATCGCTAATCGGTAATCAGAGCTAGCACTGAATGCAAAAAAATATCCGCAGCTGGAGATATTTTTTGAACCTGTGAGGCTAAAATGAAACTCATCGTAAAGGTTTGAGCTGATTGTAATTATGTTTTATTGGGTTTGTAGTCTAGATTATAAGGTACATTTTGGTAGTTTGAAAAGTGTTTTTGGCTTTACCAAATTTAAAATATGACCAAAAGTGTCTCTATATATATATTGAATTTGAAAAGTTAGCTTAGTTTATCCTTGGCTAATTATTCAAACTCAATATTTAGAGACACTTTTGGTCATTAATAAGTTTGCTAAAGCCAAAAATATTTTTGAACTATCAAACTGTTATCAAACTGTGACTTCTTTTTAATCTGGGCTACAAACCTAGTGAAACATCATCACAGTCAGCTCAAACCTGTATCATACATTCCATTTTTAGCCTCACAGGTTCAAAAAATTCCGCAGCTGCGGTTTTTTTGCATTGAGTGCTAGTTCTGGTTATCGATGATCGATTCAAATGATTGTAATAGAATCTGAAGGTAAAACTTGTCTATTTCTAGTTGCAAAAAACTACTTTTCAAAAAGTGGGCTGAACTCCGAGATATTCCACTTTTAGCCACGAAAGTTGTTACTAATAATGTTACTACGGCCCTTGGGTGTATAACTTCAAAAATACAAAGATTTACGTATTACAAGAAAATAATTTTTCGGCTCAGAATCGTCCATCTAAATACGTGAATACAGTAACTTTTGAAATCATACAGTTAAGTGTTATAGTTTATTAGAAAACTGAGATTCAGATTCCACCAAAAGAGAGCAAGTTTTTTTTGACAAAATTTCATTTTTTTTATTTAGAAATTGTTCAATAATATTTCTTGTATCTTGTTGTGCAGGAAAAATGAGTTCGCTAGGTGATTTTGGGTCACTTTTCGAAAAATCCGAATATGAGGAGCGGGGGGATAAAGAAGTACCTATATTTCTGCTATTTCATTTTCAACTTCGAATTGTTTTGTAACGGTTCAGTAGCATTTTACTTGTTCTTTCTTATAGCCAAGACAGTTTTTTTTAAATTATTGATATTTTTTTGTAAAATATTTCTTTTTTATCAAAAAGTGCATACATATGGGTGCTCAACAAAATAAAACAATACTTGGTACTAAGAGATAATAGTCGTTGCCAATAGTGTTGAAATTAGAGACAGAAATTGAGGACCAAGCAAGATTCAAAGACAAGATTTTTAGCTGAAATTTTGACCAAGAGCAAGGTTTTTGAAAACGCCAATCAAGAGTATTAATTCTCTGAGCGTTGAAGTCACTTTCAAACCCAGCCACTTGTGGTGCACGTGAAAGTATAAGTACTCTACCTGATTTTTTTACGACTAATTAAAAATTCCGCATATATTTTTGTCTTACGTGTATTTGACGTCTTAATTTTCGTCTCACCTTTCGCTTACTTTTTTCTTCCACATGATTTTGTATATCCAGAAAGCTACTTTGCGTTCAAAACATAGCTGCACGAGCGCCAGCGCCAACGCCGGCGCTAGCAGCGCCAGCGCCGGCGCCCGGCGCTTTTAAGCGCCGGGCGCCGGCGCTTAAAAAGCGCCTTCTTGAAGTACTTATTGAATGAAACACGTATTGTTGCATATTCAAGTAACACCACTAGGAAATTTATATTTTTGAACAAGTTTATAAAGTAAAGGATTAGCATGAACTTGTTTTACAACAACAATGACTTAATACAAAACAAAAAAGCGACAGTTTAGCAATTCGTGAAAATTTGCGCACCGGTGCCAGCGCCGGTCTATTCACCATTTCACGCCAGCGCCAGCGCCGGCCTAGCCAGAAAAAATTTCGCGAGCGCCGGCGCCAGCGCCGGTCTAGTCAAAAAAATTGACGAGCGCCGGCGCCAGCGCCGGCCTAGTCAAAATATTCGCGCCAGCGCCGGAAAAAGCGCCGGCGCTATGAGCGCCCGGCGCTTAAAAAGCGCCGGGCAAATTTCAAACAAAAAGGAAGATGTTAAACATTGTTTTGTTGACTGGGGCCTACCGCATGAATAAACTCTGATATGCATGCTTCTTCATGCATCCAGTGTCACTTTCGAGTGATTTGCGTCTAAGGTATGTGGGTGTGCGCATCTCAACCCCGACCAACCAAGCCCCCCTGCGCTTTCAAAGGGGCGCAGGGGGCTTGAAAGCTAAAGATGCGCGCACTGACTCACCTTAGACATTATTCCGAGCAAGACTCCTGAATAAAAATGCATTTAGAGACTATTTTTGCCCAGCTCCAGTGATCGAAACATGATAAAACAGGTAAAAAGTCAAAATTTAAAAGTGTCCAAAACTCGATTTTTTATTGACCAGAACTCAAAACTAATGTCTTTTTTGAACTCCTGAGGCCATTTTAGGTCGATATAGGGTGTTTGCAAACACTTTTAAAAAAAGTTGATTTGGGGGGGGGGGGTGGTATATCCAAGTAGGGTCAAATTTTTGAATCGCTATTAAAAATTACAAAAGCCATTTATAATAAAAAAAAATTATTCTCTATATACTACTATCTAAAACACAATGTACTCCTACGCCAACGTGCTTAAGAAGTCAGAGTTTTTGTTGTAGTGTTTCTGATTGGTGATCTCGTTTTTCGCAAAAACTTTTCTCATTTTTAAAGCATTCTGATTGTTCAGACTCATAGTTGCAAGGCTGCCGCCACTAATAGCTCACAGACGGACGAAATGTACCGATTTCCGGCAAGAAAAGTTTTCACTAATCAGAGATACTAATCAAAGACCTGGTACTGAGTCTGATAAAAGGAGTTGTAACTTACATTATCAATATTGACCGACCGTAATCTGTATGTAATTAAACGGGTCAGGTGACCATGTACTGAGTCTGATAAACGGAGTTGTAACTCACATTATCAATATTGACCGACCGTAATCTGGATGTAATTGAACAGGTCAGGTGACCTGGTACTGAGTCTGATAAAAGGAGTTGTATGATAATCATTATCAATATTGACCGACCGTAATCTGGATGTAATTAAACGGGTCAGGTGACCATGTACTGAGTCTGATAAACGGAGTTGTAACTCACATTATCAATATTGACCGACCGTAATCTGGATGTAATTGAACGGGTAAGGTGACCTGGTACTGAGTCTGATAATCGGAGTTGTGACTCACATTATCAATATTGACCGACCGTAATCTTGATGTAATTGAACGGGTCAGGTGACCATGTACTGAGTCTGATAAACGGAGTTGTAACTCACATTATCAATATTGACCGACCGTAATCTGGATGTAATTAAACGGGTCAGGTGACCATGTACTGAGTCTGATGAACGGAGTTGTAACTCACATTATCAATATTGACCGACCGTAATCTGGATGTAATTAAACGGGTCAGGTGACCATGTACTGAGTCTGATAAACGGAGTTGTAACTCACATTATCAATATTGACCGACCGTAATCTGGATGTAATTAAACGGGTCAGGTGACCATGTACTGAGTCTGATAAACGGAGTTGTAACTCACATTATCAATATTGACCGACCGTAATCTGGATGTAATTAAACGGGTCAGGTGACCATGTACTGAGTCTGAAAAAAGGAGTTGTAACTTACATTATCAATATTGACCGACCGTAATCTGGATGTAATTAAACGGGTCAGGTGACCATGTACTGAGTCTGATAAACGGAGTTGTAACTCACATTATTAATATTGACCGACCGTAATCTTGATGTAATTGAACGGGTCAGGTTACCTGGTACTGAGTCTGATAAACGGAGTTGTAACTCACATTATCAATATTGACCGACCGTAATCTGGATGTAATTAAACAGGTCAGGTGACCATGTACTGAGTCTGATAAACGGAGTTGAAAAAAGGAGTTGTAACTCACATTATCAATATTGACCGACCGTAATCTGGATGTAATTAAACGGGTCAGGTGACCATGTACTGAGTCTGATAAACGGAGTTGTAACTCACATTATCAATATTGACCGACCGTAATCTGGATGTAATTAAACGGGTCAGGTGACCATGTACTGAGTCTGATAAACGGAGTTGTAACTCACATTATCAATATTGACCGACCGTAATCTGGATGTAATTAAACGGGTCAGGTGACCATGTACTGAGTCTGATAAACGGAGTTGTAACTCACATTATCAATATTGACCGACCGTAATCTGGATGTAATTAAACGGGTCAGGTGACCATGTACTGAGTCTGATAAACGGAGTTGTAACTCACATTATCAATATTGACCGACCGTGATCTGGATGTAATTAAACGGGTCAGGTGACCATGTACTGAGTCTGATAAACGGAGTTGTAACTCACATTATCAATATTGACCGACCGTAATCTGGATGTAATTAAACGGGTCAGGTTACCTGGTACTAAGTCTGATAATCGGAGTTGTAACTCACATTATCAATATTGACCGACCGTAATCTGGATGTAATTAAACAGGTCAGGTGACCATGTACTGAGTCTGATAAACGGAGTTGAAAAAAGGAGTTGTAACTTACATTATCAATATTGACCGACCGTAATCTGGATGTAATTAAACGGGTCAGGTGACCATGTACTGAGTCTGATAAACGGAGTTGTAACTCACATTATCAATATTGACCGACCGTAATCTGGATGTAATTAAACGGGTCAGGTGACCATGTACTGAGTCTGATAAACGGAGTTGTAACTCACATTATCAATATTGACCGACCGTAATCTGGATGTAATTAAACGGGTCAGGTGACCATGTACTGAGTCTGAAAAAGGAGTTGTAACTTACATTATCAATATTGACCGACCGTAATCTGGATGTAATTAAACGGGTCAGGTGACCATGTACTGAGTCTGATAAACGGAGTTGTAACTCACATTATCAATATTGACCGACCGTAATCTGGATGTAATTAAACGGGTCAGGTGACCATGTACTGAGTCTGATAAACGGAGTTGTAACTCACATTATCAATATTGACCGACCGTAATCTGGATGTAATTAAACGGGTCAGGTGACCATGTACTGAGTCTGAAAAACGGAGTTGTAACTTACATTATCAATATTGACCGACCGTAATCTGGATGTAATTGAACGGGTCAGGTGACCTGGTACTGAGTCTGATAAACGGAGTTGTAACTTACATTATCAATATTGACCGACCGTAATCTGGATGTAATTAAACAAGTCAGGTGACCATGTACTGAGTCTGATAAACGGAGTTGTAACTCACATTATCAATATTGACCGACCGTAATCTGGATGTAATTGAACGGGTCAGGTGACCTGGTACTGAGTCTGATAATCGGAGTTGTAACTCACATTATCAATATTGACCGACCGTAATCTGGATGTAATTAAACGGGTCAGGTGACCTGTACTGAGTCTGATAAACGGAGTTGAAAAAAGGAGTTGTAACTTACATTATCAATATTGACCGACCGTAATCTGGATGTAATTAAACGGGTCAGGTGACCATGTACTGAGTCTGATAAACGGAGTTGTAACTCACATTATCAATATTGACCGACCGTAATCTGGATGTAATTAAACGGGTCAGGTGACCGTGTACTGAGTCTGATAAACGGAGTTGTAACTCACATTATCAATATTGACCGACCGTAATCTGGATGTAATTAAACGGGTCAGGTGACCATGTACTGAGTCTGATAAACGGAGTTGTAACTCACATTATCAATATTGACCGACCGTAATCTGGATGTAATTAAACGGGTCAGGTGACCATGTACTGAGTCTGAAAAAAGGAGTTGTAACTTACATTATCAATATTGACCGACCGTAATCTGGATGTAATTGAACGGGTCAGGTGACCTGGTACTGAGTCTGATAAACGGAGTTGTAACTTACATTATCAATATTGACCGACCGTAATCTGGATGTAATTAAACAAGTCAGGTGACCATGTACTGAGTCTGATAAACGGAGTTGTAACTCACATTATCAATATTGACCGACCGTAATCTGGATGTAATTGAACGGGTCAGGTGACCTGGTACTGAGTCTGATAACGGAGTTGTAACTCACATTATCAATATTGACCGACCGTAATCTGGATGTAATTAAACAGGTCAGGTGACCATGTACTGAGTCTGATAAACGGAGTTGAAGGAGTTGTAACTTACATTATCAATATTGACCGACCGTAATCTGGATGTAATTAAACGGGTCAGGTGACCATGTACTGAGTCTGATAAACGGAGTTGTAACTCACATTATCAATATTGACCGACCGTAATCTGGATGTAATTAAACGGGTCAGGTGACCATGTACTGAGTCTGATAAACGGAGTTGTAACTCACATTATCAATATTGACCGACCGTAATCTGGATGTAATTAAACGGGTCAGGTGACCATGTACTGAGTCTGATAAACGGAGTTGTAACTCACATTATCAATATTGACCGACCGTAATCTGGATGTAATTAAACGGGTCAGGTGACCATGTACTGAGTCTGATAAACGGAGTTGTAACTCACATTATCAATATTGACCGACCGTAATCTGGATGTAATTAAACGGGTCAGGTGACCATGTACTGAGTCTGATAAACGGAGTTGTAACTCACATTATCAATATTGACCGACCGTAATCTGGATGTAATTGAACGGGTCAGGTGACCTGGTACTGAGTCTGATAAACGGAGTTGTAACTCACATTATCAATATTGACCGACCGTAATCTGGATGTAATTAAACGGGTCAGGTGACCATGTACTGAGTCTGATAAACGGAGTTGTAACTCACATTATCAATATTGACCGACCGTAATCTGGATGTAATTAAACGGGTCAGGTGACCTGGTACTGAGTCTGATAAACGGAGTTGTAACTCACATTATCAATATTGACCGACCGTAATCTGGATGTAATTAAACGGGTCAGGTGACCTGGTACTGAGTCTGAAAAAAGGAGTTGTAACTTACATTATCAATATTGACCGACCGTAATCTGGATGTAATTAAACGGGTCAGGTGACCTGGTACTGAGTCTGATAAACGGAGTTGTAACTCACATTATCAATATTGACCGACCGTAATCTGGATGTAATTAAACGGGTCAGGTGACCATGTACTGAGTCTGATAAACGGAGTTGTAACTCACATTATCAATATTGACCGACCGTAATCTGGATGTAATTAAACGGGTCAGGTGACCTGGTACTGAGTCTGATAAACGGAGTTGTAACTCACATTATCAATATTGACCGACCGTAATCTGGATGTAATTAAACGGGTCAGGTGACCATGTACTGAGTCTGATAAACGGAGTTGTAACTTACATTATCAATATTGACCGACCGTAATCTGGATGTAATTAAACGGGTCAGGTGACCATGTACTGAGTCTGATAAACGGAGTTGTAACTCACATTATCAATATTGACCGACCGTAATCTGGATGTAATTAAACGGGTCAGGTGACCATGTACTGAGTCTGATAAACGGAGTTGTAACTCACATTATCAATATTGACCGACCGTAATCTGGATGTAATTAAACGGGTCAGGTGACCATGTACTGAGTCTGATAAACGGAGTTGTAACTCACATTATCAATATTGACCGACCGTAATCTGGATGTAATTAAACGGGTCAGGTGACCATGTACTGAGTCTGATAAACGGAGTTGTAACTCACATTATCAATATTGACCGACCGTAATCTGGATGTAATTAAACGGGTCAGGTGACCATGTACTGAGTCTGATAAACGGAGTTGTAACTCACATTATCAATATTGACCGACCGTAATCTGGATGTAATTAAACGGGTCAGGTGACCATGTACTGAGTCTGATAAACGGAGTTGTAACTCACATTATCAATATTGACCGACCGTAATCTGGATGTAATTAAACGGGTCAGGTGACCATGTACTGAGTCTGATAAACGGAGTTGTAACTCACATTATCAATATTGACCGACCGTAATCTGGATGTAATTAAACGGGTCAGGTGACCATGTACTGAGTCTGATAAACGGAGTTGTAACTCACATTATCAATATTGACCGACCGTAATCTGGATGTAATTAAACGGGTCAGGTGACCTGTACTGAGTCTGATAAACGGAGTTGTAACTTACATTATCAATATTGACCGACCGTAATCTGGATGTAATTAAACGGGTCAGGTGACCATGTACTGAGTCTGATAAACGGAGTTGTAACTCACATTATCAATATTGACCGACCGTAATCTGGATGTAATTAAACGGGTCAGGTGACCTGGTACTGAGTCTGATAAACGGAGTTGTAACTCACATTATCAATATTGACCGACCGTAATCTGGATGTAATTAAACGGGTCAGGTGACCTGGTACTGAGTCTGATAAACGGAGTTGTAACTCACATTATCAATATTGACCGACCGTAATCTGGATGTAATTAAACGGGTCAGGTGACCTGTACTGAGTCTGATAAACGGAGTTGTAACTCACATTATCAATATTGACCGACCGTAATCTGGATGTAATTAAACGGGTCAGGTGACCATGTACTGAGTCTGATAAACGGAGTTGTAACTCACATTATCAATATTGACCGACCGTAATCTGGATGTAATTGAACGGGTCAGGTGACCTGGTACTGAGTCTGATAAACGGAGTTGTAACTCACATTATCAATATTGACCGACCGTAATCTGGATGTAATTAAACAGGTCAGGTGACCATGTACTGTCTGTCTGATAAAAGGAGTTGTAACTTACATTATCAATATTGACCGACCGTAATCTGGATGTAATTAAACGGGTCAGGTGACCATGTACTGAGTCTGATAAACGGAGTTGTAACTCACATTATCAATATTGACCGACCGTAATCTGGATGTAATTAAACGGGTCAGGTGACCATGTACTGAGTCTGATAAACGGAGTTGTAACTCACATTATCAATATTGACCGACCGTAATCTGGATGTAATTAAACGGGTCAGGTGACCATGTACTGAGTCTGATAAACGGAGTTGTAACTCACATTATCAATATTGACCGACCGTAATCTGGATGTAATTAAACGGGTCAGGTGACCATGTACTGAGTCTGATAAACGGAGTTGTAACTCACATTATCAATATTGACCGACCGTAATCTGGATGTAATTAAACGGGTCAGGTGACCATGTACTGAGTCTGATAAACGGAGTTGTAACTCACATTATCAATATTGACCGACCGTAATCTGGATGTAATTAAACGGGTCAGGTGACCATGTACTGAGTCTGATAAACGGAGTTGTAACTCACATTATCAATATTGACCGACCGTAATCTGGATGTAATTAAACGGGTCAGGTGACCTGTACTGAGTCTGATAAACGGAGTTGTAACTCACATTATCAATATTGACCGACCGTAATCTGGATGTAATTAAACGGGTCAGGTGACCATGTACTGAGTCTGATAAACGGAGTTGTAACTCACATTATCAATATTGACCGACCGTAATCTGGATGTAATTAAACGGGTCAGGTGACCTGGTACTGAGTCTGATAAACGGAGTTGTAACTTACATTATCAATATTGACCGACCGTAATCTGGATGTAATTAAACGGGTCAGGTGACCATGTACTGAGTCTGATAAACGGAGTTGTAACTCACATTATCAATATTGACCGACCGTAATCTGGATGTAATTAAACGGGTCAGGTGACCTGGTACTGAGTCTGATAAACGGAGTTGTAACTCACATTATCAATATTGACCGACCGTAATCTGGATGTAATTAAACGGGTCAGGTGACCTGTACTGAGTCTGATAAACGGAGTTGTAACTCACATTATCAATATTGACCGACCGTAATCTGGATGTAATTAAACGGGTCAGGTGACCTGGTACTGAGTCTGATAAACGGAGTTGTAACTTACATTATCAATATTGACCGACCGTAATCTGGATGTAATTAAACGGGTCAGGTGACCATGTACTGAGTCTGATAAACGGAGTTGTAACTCACATTATCAATATTGACCGACCGTAATCTGGATGTAATTAAACGGGTCAGGTGACCTGGTACTGAGTCTGATAAACGGAGTTGTAACTCACATTATCAATATTGACCGACCGTAATCTGGATGTAATTAAACGGGTCAGGTGACCATGTACTGAGTCTGATAAACGGAGTTGTAACTCACATTATCAATATTGACCGACCGTAATCTGGATGTAATTAAACGGGTCAGGTGACCATGTACTGAGTCTGATAAACGGAGTTGTAACTCACATTATCAATATTGACCGACCGTAATCTGGATGTAATTAAACGGGTCAGGTGACCATGTACTGAGTCTGATAAACGGAGTTGTAACTCACATTATCAATATTGACCGACCGTAATCTGGATGTAATTAAACGGGTCAGGTGACCATGTACTGAGTCTGATAAACGGAGTTGTAACTCACATTATCAATATTGACCGACCGTAATCTGGATGTAATTAAACGGGTCAGGTGACCATGTACTGAGTCTGATAAACGGAGTTGTAACTCACATTATCAATATTGACCGACCGTAATCTGGATGTAATTAAACGGGTCAGGTGACCATGTACTGAGTCTGATAAACGGAGTTGTAACTCACATTATCAATATTGACCGACCGTAATCTGGATGTAATTAAACGGGTCAGGTGACCATGTACTGAGTCTGATAAACGGAGTTGTAACTCACATTATCAATATTGACCGACCGTAATCTGGATGTAATTAAACGGGTCAGGTGACCATGGTACTGAGTCTGATAAACGGAGTTGTAACTCACATTATCAATATTGACCGACCGTAATCTGGATGTAATTAAACGGGTCAGGTGACCATGTACTGAGTCTGATAAACGGAGTTGTAACTCACATTATCAATATTGACCGACCGTAATCTGGATGTAATTAAACGGGTCAGGTGACCTGTACTGAGTCTGATAAACGGAGTTGTAACTCACATTATCAATATTGACCGACCGTAATCTGGATGTAATTAAACGGGTCAGGTGACCATGTACTGAGTCTGATAAACGGAGTTGTAACTCACATTATCAATATTGACCGACCGTAATCTGGATGTAATTAAACGGGTCAGGTGACCTGTACTGAGTCTGATAAACGGAGTTGTAACTCACATTATCAATATTGACCGACCGTAATCTGGATGTAATTAAACGGGTCAGGTGACCATGTACTGAGTCTGATAAACGGAGTTGTAACTCACATTATCAATATTGACCGACCGTAATCTGGATGTAATTAAACGGGTCAGGTGACCATGTACTGAGTCTGATAAACGGAGTTGTAACTCACATTATCAATATTGACCGACCGTAATCTGGATGTAATTAAACGGGTCAGGTGACCATGTACTGAGTCTGATAAACGGAGTTGTAACTCACATTATCAATATTGACCGACCGTAATCTGGATGTAATTAAACGGGTCAGGTGACCATGTACTGAGTCTGATAAACGGAGTTGTAACTCACATTATCAATATTGACCGACCGTAATCTGGATGTAATTAAACGGGTCAGGTGACCATGTACTGAGTCTGATAAACGGAGTTGTAACTCACATTATCAATATTGACCGACCGTAATCTGGATGTAATTAAACGGGTCAGGTGACCTGTACTGAGTCTGATAAACGGAGTTGTAACTCACATTATCAATATTGACCGACCGTAATCTGGATGTAATTAAACGGGTCAGGTGACCATGTACTGAGTCTGATAAACGGAGTTGTAACTCACATTATCAATATTGACCGACCGTAATCTGGATGTAATTAAACGGGTCAGGTGACCATGTACTGAGTCTGATAAACGGAGTTGTAACTCACATTATCAATATTGACCGACCGTAATCTGGATGTAATTAAACGGGTCAGGTGACCATGTACTGAGTCTGATAAACGGAGTTGTAACTCACATTATCAATATTGACCGACCGTAATCTGGATGTAATTAAACGGGTCAGGTGACCATGTACTGAGTCTGATAAACGGAGTTGTAACTCACATTATCAATATTGACCGACCGTAATCTGGATGTAATTAAACGGGTCAGGTGACCATGTACTGAGTCTGATAAACGGAGTTGTAACTCACATTATCAATATTGACCGACCGTAATCTGGATGTAATTTAACGGGTCAGGTGACCATGTACTGAGTCTGATAAACGGAGTTGTAACTCACATTATCAATATTGACCGACCGTAATCTGGATGTAATTAAACGGGTCAGGTGACCATGTACTGAGTCTGATAAACGGAGTTGTAACTCACATTATCAATATTGACCGACCGTAATCTGGATGTAATTAAACGGGTCAGGTGACCATGTACTGAGTCTGATAAACGGAGTTGTAACTCACATTATCAATATTGACCGACCGTAATCTGGATGTAATTAAACGGGTCAGGTGACCATGTACTGAGTCTGATAAACGGAGTTGTAACTCACATTATCAATATTGACCGACCGTAATCTGGATGTAATTAAACGGGTCAGGTGACCATGTACTGAGTCTGATAAACGGAGTTGTAACTTACATTATCAATATTGACCGACCGTAATCTGGATGTAATTAAACGGGTCAGGTGACCATGTACTGAGTCTGATAAACGGAGTTGTAACTCACATTATCAATATTGACCGACCGTAATCTGGATGTAATTAAACGGGTCAGGTGACCATGTACTGAGTCTGATAAACGGAGTTGTAACTCACATTATCAATATTGACCGACCGTAATCTGGATGTAATTAAACGGGTCAGGTGACCATGTACTGAGTCTGATAAACGGAGTTGTAACTCACATTATCAATATTGACCGACCGTAATCTGGATGTAATTAAACGGGTCAGGTGACCATGTACTGAGTCTGATAAACGGAGTTGTAACTCACATTATCAATATTGACCGACCGTAATCTGGATGTAATTAAACGGGTCAGGTGACCATGTACTGAGTCTGATAAACGGAGTTGTAACTCACATTATCAATATTGACCGACCGTAATCTGGATGTAATTAAACGGGTCAGGTGACCATGTACTGAGTCTGATAAACGGAGTTGTAACTCACATTATCAATATTGACCGACCGTAATCTGGATGTAATTAAACGGGTCAGGTGACCATGTACTGAGTCTGATAAACGGAGTTGTAACTCACATTATCAATATTGACCGACCGTAATCTGGATGTAATTAAACGGGTCAGGTGACCATGTACTGAGTCTGATAAACGGAGTTGTAACTTACATTATCAATATTGACCGACCGTAATCTGGATGTAATTAAACGGGTCAGGTGACCATGTACTGAGTCTGATAAACGGAGTTGTAACTCACATTATCAATATTGACCGACCGTAATCTGGATGTAATTAAACGGGTCAGGTGACCTGTACTGAGTCTGATAAACGGAGTTGTAACTCACATTATCAATATTGACCGACCGTAATCTGGATGTAATTAAACGGGTCAGGTGACCATGTACTGAGTCTGATAAACGGAGTTGTAACTCACATTATCAATATTGACCGACCGTAATCTGGATGTAATTAAACGGGTCAGGTGAC
This sequence comes from Ditylenchus dipsaci, assembly GCA_004194705.1. Taxonomy (NCBI): domain Eukaryota; kingdom Metazoa; phylum Nematoda; class Chromadorea; order Rhabditida; family Anguinidae; genus Ditylenchus; species Ditylenchus dipsaci. The sequence goes on along the minus strand of SADC01000791.1, from coordinate 4,179 downwards.
CATGTACTGAGTCTGATAAACGGAGTTGTAACTCACATTATCAATATTGACCGACCGTAATCTGGATGTAATTAAACGGGTCAGGTGACCTGTACTGAGTCTGATAAACGGAGTTGTAACTCACATTATCAATATTGACCGACCGTAATCTGGATGTAATTAAACGGGTCAGGTGACCTGGTACTGAGTCTGATAAACGGAGTTGTAACTCACATTATCAATATTGACCGACCGTAATCTGGATGTAATTAAACGGGTCAGGTGACCATGTACTGAGTCTGATAAACGGAGTTGTAACTCACATTATCAATATTGACCGACCGTAATCTGGATGTAATTAAACGGGTCAGGTGACCTGTACTGAGTCTGAAAACGGAGTTGTAACTTACATTATCAATATTGACCGACCGTAATCTGGATGTAATTAAACGGGTCAGGTGACCATGTACTGAGTCTGATAAACGGAGTTGTAACTCACATTATCAATATTGACCGACCGTAATCTGGATGTAATTAAACGGGTCAGGTGACCATGTACTGAGTCTGATAAACGGAGTTGTAACTCACATTATCAATATTGACCGACCGTAATCTGGATGTAATTAAACGGGTCAGGTGACCTGTACTGAGTCTGATAAACGGAGTTGTAACTCACATTATCAATATTGACCGACCGTAATCTGGATGTAATTAAACGGGTCAGGTGACCTGGTACTGAGTCTGAAAAACGGAGTTGTAACTTACATTATCAATATTGACCGACCGTAATCTGGATGTAATTAAACGGGTCAGGTGACCTGGTACTGAGTCTGATAAACGGAGTTGTAACTCACATTATCAATATTGACCGACCGTAATCTGGATGTAATTAAACGGGTCAGGTGACCTGGTACTGAGTCTGATAAACGGAGTTGTAACTCACATTATCAATATTGACCGACCGTAATCTGGATGTAATTAAACAGGTCAGGTGACCATGTACTGAGTCTGATAAACGGAGTTGAAAACGAGTTGTACTTACAATATTGACCGACCGTAATCTGGATGTAATTAAACGGTCAGGTGACCTGTACTGAGTCTGATAAACGGAGTTGTAACTTACATTATCAATATTGACCGACCGTAATCTGGATGTAATTAAACGGGTCAGGTGACCATGTACTGAGTCTGATAAACGGAGTTGTAACTCACATTATCAATATTGACCGACCGTAATCTGGATGTAATTAAACGGTCAGGTGACCATGTACTGAGTCTGATAAACGGAGTTGTAACTCACATTATCAATATTGACCGACCGTAATCTGGATGTAATTAAACGGGTCAGGTGACCTGTACTGAGTCTGATAAACGGAGTTGTAACTCACATTATCAATATTGACCGACCGTAATCTGGATGTAATTAAACGGGTCAGGTGACCATGTACTGAGTCTGATAAAACGGAGTTGTAACTCACATTATCAATATTGACCGACCGTAATCTGGATGTAATTGAACGGGTCAGGTGACCTGGTACTGAGTCTGATAAACGGAGTTGTAACTCACATTATCAATATTGACCGACCGTAATCTGGATGTAATTAAACGGGTCAGGTGACCTGGTACTGAGTCTGATAAACGGAGTTGTAACTCACATTATCAATATTGACCGACCGTAATCTGGATGTAATTGAACGGGTCAGGTGACCTGGTACTGAGTCTGATAAACGGAGTTGTAACTTACATTATCAATATTGACCGACCGTAATCTGGATGTAATTAAACGGGTCAGGTGACCTGGTACTGAGTCTGAAGAAAGGAGTTGTAACTCACATTATCAATATTGACCGACCGTAATCTGGATGTAATTAAACAGGTCAGGTGACCATGTACTGAGTCTGATAACGGAGTTGAAAAAGGAGTTGTAACTTACATTATCAATATTGACCGACCGTAATCTGGATGTAATTGAACGGGTCAGGTGACCTGGTACTGAGTCTGATAAACGGAGTTGTAACTTACATTATCAATATTGACCGACCGTAATCTGGATGTAATTAACGGTCAGGTGACCATGTACTGAGTCTGATAAACGGAGTTGTAACTCACATTATCAATATTGACCGACCGTAATCTGGATGTAATTGAACGGGTCAGGTGACCTGATACTGAGTCTGATAATCGGAGTTGTAACTCACATTATCAATATTGACCGACCGTAATCTGGATGTAATTAAACAGGTCAGGTGACCATTACTGAGTCTGATAAACGGAGTTGTAACTCACATTATCAATATTGACCGACCGTAATCTGGATGTAATTAACGGGTCAGGTGACCATGTACTGAGTCTGATAAACGGAGTTGTAACTCACATTATCAATATTGACCGACCGTAATCTGGATGTAATTAAACGGGTCAGGTGACCATGTACTGAGTCTGATAAACGGAGTTGTAACTCACATTATCAATATTGACCGACCGTAATCTGGATGTAATTAAACGGGTCAGGTGACCATGTACTGAGTCTGAAAAAAGGAGTTGTAACTTACATTATCAATATTGACCGACCGTAATCTGGATGTAATTAAACGGGTCAGGTGACCATGTACTGAGTCTGATAAACGGAGTTGTAACTCACATTATCAATATTGACCGACCGTAATCTGGATGTAATTAAACGGGTCAGGTGACCATGTACTGAGTCTGATAAACGGAGTTGTAACTCACATTATCAATATTGACCGACCGTAATCTGGATGTAATTAAACGGGTCAGGTGACCATGTACTGAGTCTGATAAACGGAGTTGTAACTCACATTATCAATATTGACGACCGTAATCTGGATGTAATTAAACGGGTCAGGTGACCATGTACTGAGTCTGATAAACGGAGTTGTAACTCACATTATCAATATTGACCGACCGTAATCTGGATGTAATTAACGGGTCAGGTGACCTGTACTGAGTCTGAAAACGGAGTTGTAACTTACATTATCAATATTGACCGACCGTAATCTGGATGTAATTAAACGGGTCAGGTGACCATGTACTGAGTCTGATAAACGGAGTTGTAACTCACATTATCAATATTGACCGACCGTAATCTGGATGTAATTAAACGGGTCAGGTGACCTGTACTGAGTCTGATAAACGGAGTTGTAACTCACATTATCAATATTGACCGACCGTAATCTGGATGTAATTAAACGGGTCAGGTGACCATGTACTGAGTCTGATAAAAGGAGTTGTAACTTACATTATCAATATTGACCGACCGTAATCTGGATGTAATTAAACGGGTCAGGTGACCTGGTACTGAGTCTGATAAACGGAGTTGTAACTCACATTATCAATATTGACCGACCGTGATCTGGATGTAATTAACAAGTCAGGTGACCATGTACTGAGTCTGATAAACGGAGTTGTAACTCACATTATCAATATTGACCGACCGTAATCTGGATGTAATTAAACGGGTCAGGTGACCTGGTACTGAGTCTGATAAACGGAGTTGTAACTTACATTATCAATATTGACCGACCGTAATCTGGATGTAATTAAACAAGTCAGGTGACCATGTACTGAGTCTGATAAACGGAGTTGTAACTCACATTATCAATATTGACCGACCGTAATCTGGATGTAATTGAACGGGTCAGGTGACCTGGTACTGAGTCTGAAAACGGAGTGTGTACTCACATTATCAATATTGACCGACCGTAATCTGGATGTAATTAAACGGGTCAGGTGACCTGGTACTGAGTCTGATAAAAGGAGTTGTAACTCACATTATCAATATTGACCGACCGTAATCTGGATGTAATTGAAACGGGTCAGGTGACCATGTACTGAGTCTGATAAACGGAGTTGAAAAAAGGAGTTGTAACTTACATTATCAATATTTGAATGACCGTAATCTGGATGTAATTGAACGGGTCAGGTGACCTGGTACTGATCTGATAAACGGAGTTGTAACTTACATTATCAATATGACCGACCGTAATCTGGATGTAATTAAACAAGTCAGGTGACCATGTACTGAGTCTGATAAACGGAGTTGTAACTCACATTATCAATATTGACCGACCGTAATCTGGATGTAATTGAACGGGTCAGGTGACCTGATACTGAGTCTGATAATCGGAGTTGTAACTCACATTATTAATATTGACCGACCGTAATCTGGATGTAATTAA